>DWJN01004141.1:0-12740 GCA_018248895.1 Carystus phorcus
ATCATTGTTGTACCATGATGGTCCAAGACGATGCTCTTAGCCGTGCATTGCATACCCTGCACTATAGGTTAAACCGCCCCTGATTATAAGACATAACTTTTTAAATTTTGATAAGTTCTAGGTCGCGCGTACGTAAACGTTCGCAAAGATATTTACAACCCCTCTCAATTTAGAATACAAAATTACTATGAAAAACCTTTTATTAAATACCTCATACTTACTACTATCGTAGACAAGCCTTGGAATTTGTATTTTAGTGTTTTGTTCAGAGTAACATGTTATATTTCACCGGTATTTCCGGCCGCTGAATAAAGCCGCGAAATACAGACATTAACGTTACCAGCTACCGAGCTTTGCGATAATTACGTATATTACACAGCGAAAGATGTGGTTTACCAAAATACTGGTTATATTAAAGTTACGCTCGAATATGAGTGCTGTGCAATTTGCTTGCTAGATTCTCGTTAGTGGCTTACTTTCATTTTTTGATGTCGATAGCAAAGAGTAAATAGACCATGGATATTAGGACGTCTATAATAATAAATATTAGCTGTACCTAGCACGTGTTGATACGCATATAAAAAAACTAATTTAAAGAAATGTGGATTTAAAGATACTACAAAGTATATAATATATTCCATGTGTCCGATCGATCAGCAATAAATCAACATTTTCAACTGTAACCATGTGTGTCTGATCGATATAATTTTGGTACCAAAGCCTTTATCAAGGAATTCTGAACTCATTTGCTAAAGACATCGATGCTCTATCTTCTACCATTTCAGATTCTATACAGGAAATACAGACGAACATTCATTTTTATATAATCTTTCACATAATTATTAATGTTCCTAGTGGTCATCTGATGGTCAAATTTTGACTATTATTTATTTGTATTTTTTCTTTTTAAACATGATTCTTTGACACTCTTCTCAGTTAAGTATTTTATATTAGTATGCCTGTATATGTGTTAAATGAATAGAAGTGTTCGTAATGTATATGTATTTTTATTAATTCAAGTGGTTTCTAATGCAAAGTACTTCGTCTTCGTGTAAATTTTTGCCAAATTTCACATTAGTACGTGCGCGCATTATTCTTAAAAAGGGATACAAAGTTTTCTCTTCACGTATAGATTTAGTTACTAAGTTTTTCCTTAGTCATTGACTACGAGTATATTTTTTTACTTATAACTCTTTATTGTTTATATACTACAATATATACATTAAAAAAACACTCATTATTAAAATTCACAATAAAATGGACGGCCTTATCGGTAACAAGCGACTTCTTCCAGCCTCCAATAGGAGCATAGGAAAGTATTAACTACGAGATAACAGCGAGCTTCGGATCGTTACAGAATTTCAGCTTTGTTGATACCATAAGCTGAAACACATTTTACAATGGAGGCGATATAGTCTAATGGCCTGTAGTTGGATTGTCACTACCGGAAGACTGATAAATTATTGGCTCTCGAGTGAAGGACATACGAGTAATTTGTACTGGCAGGGACAATTGGTGCCTGAGTGCTTTGGTCGAGGTAATTTGTGGTTTGTACTGTGTACTAGGGTAATTTACTGCAGAACTGAGGAATAGAAATTAGAGATGTCGGCGTGGTATGAGACTAGTATCAATTAAAGTTTCTGTACTTGTGTAATGACGTCAAATTACATTTATCATTAAGCAAATCACGTAACCCTTTACTTCAATCATTACGAGGAAAAATTTTGGGATTTCATTCTCGGCTGGGAGAACAAACATGTTCTCGAGTTTTTAATCGACTTTAAAAAAGGAAGAGATTCTCAATTAGACTGTATTTTTCATGTGTGTTACTTCATAACTTTTTACTCGATGCAAAGATTTTGATGATCCTTTTTTTATATATAACCAAAAGCTGTAAAAATAAAACAAAATGGCATATCAGATCTGACGAGTAGTTTTTGAGTTACTGATAATAATGCGCATTTACTTGAAGCGTATGGCATCTGAAATCGGAGTATTTCATTCAGTATATTCAATTGAAGTCGGTTTCTTTTGTTCATAGGCAAATTTTGTTGATATGTTGTCGTTTTTAATATTATAACACTAAATTCCGAGCGATACAATTTAGATGGTGATGTAATAGTGAGGTTTTATTTGAAGCAAAATAACTCTTAATTATAGTAAGTGATCAAACGCCATTATCACACTGTCTAATCTCATGTCTGTCTCTTATTTTATCTTGTTTTACTTTTCCTCTTTTCTTTATAATCGCAGAACTCCTAATAGAATGTTTGAGTGTTATATTTCCTTTGTCTGTATACCTTAACTCTTTTACATGTCTTTATTACTTAATTAATTGTTGGATTGCCTGAAAGCTCATGTGGCTGTTGTGTGGGTCGTCTGCTCATTAGAAGAGAAAAGAAAAAGATAGGTAAATTCGGGTCCACTAAAAGGAGAACTAAAGAAGATAAGTACACACATTTTTACAAGTTGTCGTGTATAATAATTTGTATCAATCAAATGGGAAATTGCATGAATTTCATTATCCACACATCTTTCTATTTTCCAGGTAATTTAGACAATTGTTTCAAATAACTATTAAGTTAACCATTTAGAAGTGTTGTCAGTTGTTTCGGGGACTCGACTTCAAATACATTCAAAACTAATTGAACCAATGGACTTGAGAAAATGAAACTTTAAAAATTTACTTTACAACACAGAGAACGGTTGTTAAAGAGCGGCCATTTTTTATATCAGGCTGCAAGACGTCGCCGGCTGTATAGTAAGCCTTACTGATAACAGTATTATATTGTACTTAGGACTTTGAATAACTCACAAAAACAAGTGTTCTTGCTTTGTAAACTTTTATTGTAAAAAACATTCAGTTTTTAGGACTGATTAGAATAATTATGTTCTCATCGCTTAAATAAGCTAGATACTACACTTTAATATATTTAAGAGATGTGTAAGCTTGTTATAAAATGGTTGCATGAAAACATTTTGTAATGAATTGTGAGAAACGATTTTAAGCATCATGAATACACTTTTATAACGTGGACTTTTGTTCTCTTTATAGAGAACTCGAAACTCTCAAACTCAAGAATTCGAATACATAAGAATAAAATAAACTGACACAATAATATTTCCATATTTCAATTTTTATATGAATCTACCGGTTACGAAAGAGATTCAGACATAGTGAAACTAAAATTAAAAGCATGTAAATATTTTATGTCTGTAAAGAACACTTAAACAATGTTCAATGCTTCTAGTATTGATTCAAGTTCTGCATCATCTGTAAATCGATAATCATCTATTTTTTTATAAAATAGACGAAAATACCCTTGTAATTACGTACAAGCGAATAATGGCTAAACAGCATTGGTCGCGTGCAAGGGAAAGACGTTAGTAAGCTATACTGATAAAGGTTTTATATTATCTCGAGCGACTACTAAGTCTTCTTGTTTTTCTTGCTTTTGTTCTCGCGGGAATTTTAAGACGTAATTTGAATACGCTCCCGCTGTTTGTGCAAAACGGTGAACACTTTTAGGGTTTTAAAAACTTTTGAATAGCTATATTTGCTAAGTTACGCTTACAACTTGTAAAATAAATCGAATTATTCATAAGTTAATGAAATATAATTTTAACGCGAACTAATTAATGTATAATTAAATTTAACACAGTCATGCATGTCAAAGTGAAATTACTAGCGTTATAATGTTTTTTTTTATATTTGTGTTAGGTAGTCTAGGGAGAACCTTAATTTTATTCTACAGGGACAATACCGCACCTATTTCTGCCGTGAATTAAGGCAGTTTTATTGCGGCAAACGTTGTGCAGTTAAGTTCGTGCCGTGCATTTTAGGTACTAACCTAAAGACTGCAGTGACAAAATCGTTATATGAAATTTACTCGATTAGCCCAACACTTTCTTAATAAAGTTTCTCAATAAAGTTTTAATAAATCTTCTTCTATCTGTATCTTCTATACATATGATAATACTATAATTGATCGCTGTATCTACATGGTAAATATATTTAAAAGTCCCTGATAGGGTGTCTTTATTTACCCAAAACAATGATTTTTTCTTTTTGTTTGTTTGTCAGTAATATTTGAACGCTATCTCAGAAACAGCTCATCAGATTTGAATGCAGTTTGATTATATTGAGATGGACTTTACTTAACTTATTTAGTCGTATTATCATTTAAATATTACTAAATAAAGAAGAAGTGTGTGTGTAGATGTAAAGAATTACCTACTATTTATCTACACAATGTATACTTGATGAATACTTACAGTAATACTTACTGTAAAGAATATTTTCGCAAGTTTTCAACTGTAATATTATTCTTACGTTTGTAATGCTGAAAGTTAAGAACACAATTTAAATGCGCAACCGTTGGTTTTATAGCGTGGCAAAACTTTTTTGGCTTTCAAATTACTACCTCTCTACTAAGTTGTGTTGTCTACAAAGATGCCTAATTGCTATCCTTAAGTGTTATTTAAGTATTAATGCCAAATATAAATTGTTACGTGTAATTTTGGATATTCGACGAATGAAGGGTAATTAAGGTAGTGAAAACTGATTTTCATTCATAATTAACAAAACTTACTGAATTAAATAAACGCATGCACAGGTAATTATATTTTATGTTGACTGAAATGAAAATTTAATGTAAGAAAGTGATCGTATTTCGAATACGATTAACCAAACTCAACCGTAGTAAAATAGTGTTCAAACTTAACAAATTTAACTTATTCAACACACAAATGACAACCCCGTAGTTAACCAGTCTGTGGAAATGGGTTTTAGGATGCATACTTAACCGGGGCAGTCATTTGTGTAGACATCTGTATTCCGATCTTCATAGATTATTTATATATTACGCGTAATGGTTACCATGCCGCCCCGCGCTTCGATGGGTCCTGGATTCAATTCCCAGCAGGGCAGAAATTCGAGTGATGCATCTAAATTTCTTGGTATGACTGTGTGAGTCTTGTGTTGTGTATGATACAGGAAATTTTATCAGTGTGAGGCTCCAAGTCTTTTCGTGAATCAAAGTGATTTTTTTCATCAGCCATGAGCTCTTTCGAGCATGAAATTAGCCCCTAGCACCCCCGTTTTTAAAAGCGACATTTCCAAATAAAATAATCCGAATGCAGAAAATACCTACTTATTGTTCATATTTATTAGCTAAACCTTAACGGCCTTATTACAAAACGTGGAGTACCGGTTTAAACTTCTATTAGACCAAGTAAAATAAACCCTGGCTTAAAGAATAGTATGAAAGATAAACCTATACTTGATAGTCGTGGTTTAGACTTTATTTTGTAATAGGGCGATAATAGTCTAAACTTCTAATTTCTATCGTCAGTATATTTTGAAATATAAGCGTTACCAGAAATCTTTTTCTCCATGTTGATATCTATTCCGCTATTTCCTGATCCGTCATCTCAAGTGGCCACTCGACGTTCTTGAGAAACGTAATAACTCCTTCCGTATTCTAATAACGGGGCCCCAAACGCTGGCTTTTCAACTTCAACGAGCCATAATATTCGGAGCTCCAAAATAACAATAAAATATACAATTTTCAATCTCAAGATTGCTGCGTACTTATTCATACATTGTGTAGGAAGATTTTTCATTTTGACTGTGGCAGTTTTTGACAACTAGACGATCGAAAACTGTAACTGGTTGTTGGTCACACGAACCCTAGTCAAATAAAATTTATTTATTTCATTGATAAAAGTCATGTTATACTTCTACCATACCTAGTTACAAGGCCTTATCCAACAGTCTTAAAAAACTACTTTTCTCTTTCAATACACTATAGAACAAGTGGGAATAAACCAATATTACCACTATTGTACAGAAAACGATATTATTCTCCAAAATTTTAAGACTACGCGACAATGTCCGAAATCCAATTAACTGTTACACAAAATAAAATATTGATTGTAGTATGATTTAGTAAAGAAAATGTATTTAGTTTCGTTATGCTGATATGAGTGTAATTTAGTTATAAACAAAGTTCATAATTGTACGATCCAAATATTCCATTTTTAATATGAAAAAATATGAAACACCCATAAAAAATACATATAAAAGTATATAGTAGAGATATTTTTTATAACATGAGCGGAATATTTATTAATTGTTCGGTACAATCTGGAAAAGTTGGATTACACTCAAAATGGACTGAAAATGGAATATTACAATTTACAATTTAAACAATGTTTTCTTCACTTATCCTCGTATCATTGTCGTTTTTTAGCATTTAATGTGATTTTAAATACCTCAGTTATCATATTACTAATCATAAAACACAAATAACGCATATTTGTTTTTATTTAAAAATTTTAATTAAATAACTATTTAAATTTGTATGTTCATCATTTAATCCAACAAATTAAACAAATAATGTCTTTTTTTGTTTATTATTATATTTTTTTATTAAATATAAGTTAATGACGTCAACCCCACATATACATACTATATTCATTATTACAACATGCAGAGTACTGCATAAACTTCGTCAAATCTCTGTTATACTTATTTCTCATACTATATTCTGGTAGCGTATCTTCGAATAAGAATTGACTACAAATGGGTCTAGATAAGAATATACTTATATTATTAAACTAAACTAAACAGCTTTATCACAAATATTTAAAATGTTTATGATGTAGTTCAAATAAAAATTAGCTTATGATAGCACTAAAGACAGATAACTGAATTGCATGTAATGAGGATCAAATTTAGAAATAGAATAGGAGGAATTCAATCTTAGTTTATTTTTTTATTAATTATCAGTTAATGCTAGGCTACAATCCGACCTGATGGTAATCGATGATGTAGCCTTGGGTGGTGAAGCGCATTAACTTAGTATAAGCCTATTTACTCTTGAATAATTAATTTAATCTTCAAGTAAGTATATAAAATAATACAAGTGCTTTTGGCTGCTTTTCAGTATAATAAAGAAAAATATTACACGCATAAGTCTAAGAATTTTCTACCAATCATCATAATAAAATTGTATACGAATTTAACCATCATCTTACAATTTTTACTTAGATTTCATCTTAATCTCTTATGTATTGAAAGTATGTGAATGTGTGCGTTTACCCACATATTATTAAGCAAAAGGCGGTTTTTGTATAACCATGGTTTTGGTACAATAAATAATAGAAAATGTCGTTAACGGCCGTTAGTTAAAAAAACATATCCAAAGACATTCAGAAATGTCGTAGAGATAATCTCGTCAAACTAAACTCGGTTACTGAGAGAATGGACGTAGATATGAAACATTAAGGCGCATAATATCGACAAGTCAATTGAAGTGTCCTCACAGCCTTATCGACCCTCCAATGATGATTACCCGCCCTCAAATGAACTAAAACGACTCTGTATTGAGAGGATATACGTATTCAAGATACAATAGTAGGATAATATGGTATGGTATTATATTATGATTTATTTATATTTAGCTATAATTTCTGATAATCTTATACTTACTAATATATAAAGCTGAAGAGATTGTTTTTTGTTTGATTGTTTGAACGGGCTAATCTCAGGAACTACTGGACCGAATTAAAAAAATCTTTTGGTGTAAGATAGTCCATTTATACAGGAAGGCTATAGGCTATAGAACATCACGCTAAGATGAATAGGAGAGGAGCAGTGATAAAAAGTATTGCGAAAACGGCAAAATTTTGTGCTTTCCATGCGTGCGCTGAGTAAACGGTGCAAGTTACTCAAAAATCATGTATTACAATATTGTTCCCCTCTCAAAGATCTAAATAAAAGCCCGCGATAGCATATGTCTAGCTTTTAAGGGTAACGCACTATAACAATTTTTATGATTATAAAAATATTTCTTCAATAAAAATTTATATGGCAAAACAAAGTTTGCTGGTTCATCTAGTGATATTATAAATACGAAAGGATGTTTGTTTGTTTGTCATCCTTTTAGATGATATAATATTTAAATAGTTGAAGGACTAGAGAGTGCTATAGGGTCATTATTATCCTGGAAAAATATTTTACTTCCATGGTAAAACACGTTTTCATGAATTCAATGAAATAAGTGTTTTAGATGTCATTATGACACAATAACAGTATGATATTCTAGATTTGTTTTCACACTGATATCACTGACGTGATACAAACATGAATGATATTGCATTGAATAATTTAAATTACATTTTATGTACACAAAGTAAAATACATATCGAAGCGAAGCGAGGAAGAGTAGTGACTCTTTAATTTCTTCTTTTATACCCTACTCACTAGTACTCACTGGTACTCACTAGTAGGGCATAAAGGAAGAAATTAAAAAGTATTTAAGTAGACATTATCCCCACCTTATGCATGAAAGTGGCGTGTAGCGGTGGAAGCTCGAGCACCTCTCGACACGTCTGCAGCAGTGTCCGTCGGATGTTGATGAGGACCATGTCTATCACTCGGTTGCCGTTCTGCGCCAGGTTGTCTATCATGGAACTGGAAGACGTCACATATAACTCGTTAAATATCTCTCCTACACCTATAACCACTATTGAATATAAATAATAATAATGCCACACACTCATAGACCCACACTAGGATACCCCATGTCTTGGGTGCCATGGACAACACAGAAAAATAATTACAAACACACCCAGACCAAAAATAAAAATTTAAACTCATCATTCAAATTTCGGCCTTGCTTGGAATCGAACCCAGGACCCTTTGAACGGCGGTTCGGCGTGGTGACCATTACGCCACGCGGGTTCTCAATAGAAAGTTTATTCCAATAATTACGGTAGCTAACAGTAACATTACTGTCTCAATTTATTGTAAGTTTCTTTGAAAAAGCGATGTATTTGGAAACAATTGGACCCTGTTAAGCAAGCTTCAGAATTTTTGGAAAGTCTATTACCTACTATTTTTTTAACTTTGGTGTATTGTATTATGTTATGTGTATGTACCAATAAATTAATATCTTCACGTCAATATGTATAATTATATCAAGAACAACTAGTTCTACCTACGAGAATAAAAGTATCTCGTACGCAGGACGAGTACGTCCTATATTGATGATCCTACATAAAGGTTACGGAAAAAGTGACAAAAACCAAATTGTCTGTCTTACAAAACGTTCAAGTCTTCGAATTATACAGTTGGAGCAGTGATTGCTATCATTTGGGATAATAAAAACCAACTCAACTAAATACAAATAAAATATAAAGTGTAAAACCCAGTTTTCGCGGCTGAATGACGATGTCGGCCGCGGTGGGCACCTTGGCGGTTGCGATAACAACTTGACATCATTTGACACTCGCTAATCATACCAATGAGTCTTGGCATATTAAGTAAGTCATTCTACTGTGTGATAAGGGCTTAATTTGAAACACTACAGCCTACCGCGTAAAATTTGACAGAATTCATTGATGAGCTAGTTATTGCTTTTGTTATAAAAAGGTTTTTAACTTTTGGACATAATTTTATGAGTTAAGTCAATATTGTTGCTATTGTGAGTTTCTCTACATGTTTGAGAAACAATAGAATAAGCATTTACGAGTATGTAATTATTAATCTATTGGTATCCGCAAAAATAAAGTAAATTGATTTTTAATAATAAAAAAAAATTTGGTGTATAAAAATTGTAATTTACCAAACCGGTCTAGGTTCCATAGTTTAAAACAAAGTTTTAATGTTCCCCTAATTAACATCAGTTGTATATTTGTACTTTTGACTTCTTGAACTCCCTAGTACAAGACTTTATGAAATTTTCTTACTGTGTTCGCCATACAACTCAATATGTAACCTGATATAAAAAATCTTACAAGAACTTACGTGTAAGCTTCCAGCATGGAGGGATTGCAGCACATGAGCTCGCTGACGCTGGTCGCCTGCCGCAGCACCTGGGCGAGGTGCCGCTGCAGCTTCTGTCGCAGCAACGAGTACAGCGGCAGCGATATTGCGGCCGTCAGCGGAAGGTCATCTGAGGACATGTCACACGGAATATAGTTCTTCCATGTATTTATTTAAACTTCGCGAACTTCGGTTTCGCGAAGCGCTCATACTCCGGCGGCTCGCGTCGATCCTATGCGATCGACAGAGTTAAGCGACTGCGGGCGCGGTCGGCACCTGGATGGGTGACCGCTAGTGGCAAAAATTTCTTAAGCGTTTCTGTGCTTCGGAGGGCACGTTAAGCCGTCGGTCCCGGTTGCTATGAACATAGCAATCGTCAAGCCATGTCGAAGGCCTTCGGGCGGTTTAAAACATTCGACACTTGGGTTGGCCACTAACCCCTGCACCAATCCGCACTGGAGCAGCGTGGTGGAGTATGCTCTAGACCTCTCAAAGTTGAGGAGAGATCCGTGCTCATTAGTGAGCCATTAATGGGTTGAAGGCATTTAAACTTTTGAACCTTTCAAGAAAGTACAAGCACAAAGGCGGACTTAATACTGAAAGCATTTTTTATCACCCAGCCTTGGGGAAATAAGAGAAGCATCATTGGTACAGATATCATAATGAAATCAAAAAGGATAAAATTATTATGTAGAAGTTGACTCAGCAGTCATTGTACAGCAACATACATATATAACCGATTTAAATGAAAACAGTAAAGTTTAAGTGAAGCCCTTCACGATATGATCCTGAAATTTGCACTCAAATCGCATAAGCCGTATCTGAGATTAGCGTGCACAAACATCCAGACAAAATGAAAAAACATTGTTTTCGGTTCTCTTGTGTATGAAGGCCCCCATTATGAATTTTTGAATATATATTGACATGGAGAAAACTAAATACCTATATGTTTTGCAAGCTGTTCAGTTGTCGTGAATTCATATCCACCATTTCGTTGTGGAGAGGGCCAGGACAACTGCAATAAAAAAACAACATAATTATATTATTATCTTATTAATGAATCAAAACTTAATAATATATTGAGAATCAATTACCTTAACAAGGACTTCATCATGAATGAAATTAATTCCAGGATTGATAAAGGAGTAGGCATCATCTTCTATAACTAAGCCCACATTCACATCTGCTACCATATTTGACAATGATATTCTGGAAGTTATATAATCTAATAATTCAATATTACAAATTGGTTTATAATTGTCATTAACCAAAGTCAAAGATTCTGAGATTATAATAGTCTAAATTTGACAATACAATGTTATACAAACCTATTCCCAACTATGTACAGACCTTAAAAAAATATAATTATTATATAGATGTAATTCAAAATTGTACCCTCATAATCACTTGGGAGAATGGTATACCACTTGTGAACTATTTATATTTGGATATGTTCAACTATAGGTACATCTCTTAAGTCCTTAAGACTCTCTTATTGATTCATTACAACAGTATAAAAATTGAAACAGATCATTACAGATCTTATTAAGTGTTTAAATGGCTTAAAATTCAGACATAAAGATGTCCCTATGTTATTTCAACTACGTTTATCAAGTTATATTAGTAGTTAGTAGTAACTTTATTTTTCTATCTGAATTGAGGGACTTGTTTCCTCAATATTCTATAAAATCCAGACCGTTAATCAGCATTATTTGTTTATGTTTGGTTGATGATAATAAAATGCATATACAACTGAGGCATATTATGGCAAAAATGGATCATACTGTGAACTTAAACAGATACTGGTTACTACTCTACTACATGTCAAACATCATATTACAATAAAAAATTAAGCAAAACTTACAACACATGCCCTTCCGACATGACAGGTATGAGGTTGTATAGGTTTTCATTAAATGCACTGTATAGCCCCTTTACATTAACTTCTCCAAGAGAACATCTCAATGACAGTGCCATACATTTCAGGTCTAGTGATAATGACTGCAGATGGAATGTTGGAGGTTTGACTAGTTCTAGTCTAGACAGATTCCTGGAAGATATCAAACATAGAGTAATATTTATATATTGTGGTTCCTTTTAGAAATATTCCTATATTTACATTCACACAACTTTCCTCGGATTGTGATTTTTTTATGTATTCTAAATTTGCAGTCTTTATCAACAACCAATTGACCATATTAGTAGGTGTTACATAGCATTTTATATTTCAAAGTATAATCGTGAATGGTTTAGATTCAATAGTTTAATCTAATAGAAAGTGTTTTTATTATATAGCAGGACAACATCTGCCAAATCCGGAAGTTTTAATATAAACGTATTTATTAGTATTTATATTAAACAACTTGAATCAATACTTACACCTGTGTATTCTTAGCAAAGTAAGATGTGTCTTCCAACATGTCTGGTTTGAGTTGTTCACCGTTTTTAGTTTGTTGCAGGGCCACATTTGTAAAGCTCTAAAATAGGATATTTTATGTTTATTTTTGATAATTATTATGACAATGATTTGAACTTTGCTTCTTTAAATACTTATGAAATGTTATTGTATATTTGTTTGTCTCATAGGTTTCGATTGATAAAACAACAGTGAGTCCTTGGAATAGCATATTCAAAATAGATGATAACATACTTTTTATAACAAATATTTACCCTTTTAATAACATCTTGTAAGTTGGGTTGAACATTCGTCAAGAGTAAGTCCAGTTCTTGTTCAATATCAATAGTTTCTTCTTCGGACATCTTATATTAAACATTACCCTGTTTATTCTTTTTCTCGAGCACTTTCATGGGATTTTAGAACACATTTATCCACTGGGATGAATTCAAAGTAAACATATTGTATTAAATTGATATATTTGAATGTATATGTTGTGCATAAGTGCCACCA
>DWJN01004142.1:0-12737 GCA_018248895.1 Carystus phorcus
ATATGTCTAGCTTTTAAGGTTAACCCACTATAAGCATTTTTATGGTTATCTAAATAGTTCTAAAATAATAATTTATAAAACAAAGTTTGCTGGATCATCTAGTGTGTTATAAAAGTAATATTTATATAAAGATAATTACAACAAAATACTTCACTAATAAACTTTTCTAACACCGATCCAACATTACGACGTAATTATTATAATGTAGGTGTCTTCAAGGCAAGAGTGAGGCATCTTCTAAGTTAGTGCTTCACCATCCAAGGCTGCATCTCCGCTTACCATCAGGCAGGATGGTAGTCAAGCATTAAATTATTTTTTATAAAAAAAAAGTAAGCCATTAACGACTTATAAATATCGTTCACCAATCTGACTTTTACCTTACCATTGACAAAGGACATCATACGCGGTAAATCGCGTGAGAAAGCAGTTACACGGTCGATTGCGCGGCCGATATGGCCGATCCGCCCACCGTAAAGCCTTATGTGGTATATTATGCGACATGTACGTGTCACATGATTGTTTAGTCATCTATGACATTTTTTTTTATTTATTCTTTATTAAACGTTCGCGTGACTGCGTCTGCGTAGAATTTAACAAAAAAGTTATTGTTCGGTTCGCAGATTTTACGATAACTTATAATTCTAAAATAAATTATATGTCTGCTATCTGCCAGTGAAAGTCACGTCAAAATCGGTCTAGCCGTTTTAGAGTTGGGCCGGAACAAACAAACAAACAGACAGACAGACATACAGACAAAAATTATAAAAAATAACACTTTAGTAAGTGTACAGGGTATACATACATATGCGTTTAGTAAAAACGGTTATTTTAATATAACAAACAGACACTCCAATTTTATTTATTTGTATAGAATATGACTTTCTATAACGTAGGTTTAACGAAGGGCACGACTCAATGCCTATTGGCATTCTCTATCACTCAACCCAGGGTTATGGTGACAATAACATGTATAAGAAGAAATAAACGATGTAGGTTCTGTTTTATATTATTTTTAAAACATATTAATATAGATTATAATATCTGTACAGCCACTTTAATCGTTAATTTTATTGTATACAAAGTTTAATTCTCGGACAAGAAATACTTCGTCACTATTAGAGTAATAAAAAATATATATTCTGTCATATCAAATTATGATTATAAACCATTCTTCAATAAATTTAAACACTTAAAAAAAAGTAGCAAAGTACCGGTTTAAACTTCTATTAGACCAAGTAAATAAATCTTGGCTTAAAGTATAGCATGAAAGATAAACCTATACTTGATAGTCATGGTTTAGACCTTATTTTGTAATAAGGCGCATTAACTTCATTGAAATCCATTAATTCGTTTAGAAGGAATACCGTGTCTTACACACGAACAGTCCCACGGATTGACGTGCCCTCCGAAGCACGGATACGCTTAAGATATTTTATTGCCACTAGCGGTCACCCATCCAAATACCAACCCGCCCGCAGTTACTTAACTCAATCGATCACTTAGGATCGACGCGAGCCGCCGAGTTATAAGCGATCATATAAAATTGGATATACATACCTTCAATATTTAAACGCGTTTTGTAAGAGATATAATTAACTTTACTCTTTCGTCATTGAAAACTTTATATTCGTCGTAGTAATTGTTTCCTTTATCGTATATTAAGTATGTTATAGATTATACATATATATATATATTACAAGCTCCATATTACCTTTCTTTATTCCTTTTCTCTAACCGCCTACAATACAGTTCCACTGCCCAAAGGTTGTCAAAGAATGCTTTTAGCATTAAGTCCGCCATTAGTAACCTAACTTGTAAGGTGCAATGAATTGTAATAAAATTTCCAAATACTCATTTACGTTCATATTTTCTCTATATACAATTATATCTCCAGTCTCGACTTCCTTCCCCTATTAACCTTTCTTCCTTTTTCCTATTAACAGGGTCAAAACCGTAAACACCGCTTAAACCTTCCACTATTTTTAACTCTGTTTTGTAATGATACAATAAATTCATGAAAATACATAACTTAATACTCAAAACTATTTAAATACATTATGTAACTCTTATAATAAATGTTATACTTGGTGCAATATGTATTTCCCATGAAAATAATGAAATGGCAGATAATGAAAAGTGAAGCGATTTCACACGATGCGCACTGAGCGAGGAATGATAAAGGCTTGTGATGATATTGAGCTAGTGTTGGTAAATTAGAGGTTTTGTGACCAACAATACGGTACTCACTTTGTATGGGACAATGGTCTGACCACTTTGTTCCGTACTGTATTGGTGGTTAATGATCTGTTGAACAAGAATTAACCGCTCAATAATGATAATGCGTCATTATGTACTAATATTATAACTGGTTTTAATTTAGTATTTGAAATAGTAATAATATCAAAAGTGGCGAAGATTATGTTAACTGTCTGTAAATAATTATAAACAATATATTTTTTCTCTAATTTATTGCTAGTTAAGGAAATGAGAGGATTACTGTCTAGTTCACCAAGTTTGATATAGTTCATGCTTCAAAAATTTTAAACATAAAAGTATATATTTATTTTTTAATTTTACATGTCACATATAGCAACTTTTTTCTTTATTTTCTAATCGGATTATATATTTTTTGGAGCTTTTTTATTTCAATAGCAATACTAACTCTATAACAAAATATTTTTTTCTGCTTACTTGACTCACAGAAAATATGATATTAATAGGCGATCAAAGAAATAGGAAGACACGCAATACTATAAGTATTCCTTTTTTTATTATATTGTAGTACTAGCTATGCCCGCGGCTTCGCCCGCGTGAAAATCAGTGTGTCACAAAGTTTCTCCCGCGTGTACCCCGACCCCGCAAGAATTAAGTTTCATCCCCTATTTAAGCTATTTAGGGTTGATTTTTGAAAATAGAATAGCTTATGTGTGTCCCTGGGTTATGAACTATTATTATGCCAAAACAAAATTCATTACACTCAGTTAAGTGGTTTAGATCTTTTACTTTCATCCCCTGTTACAGCCATTTAGGGGTTGAGTTTTGAAAATAGAATAGCTTAGATATGTGTATCAATCAATATATAATAACAATCAGTTAAGTGGTTTAGATTTTTCATACTTTCATCCCTTATATCAAGCCTAAGGGTTGATTATAAAAAAAGTAGCCTATGTGTGACTCTCGGTCTTCAACTATTTCCATTCCAAATTTCATCCGAATCGGACCGGTAGTTTAGCCGTGAAAACGTCACAGACAGATAGGCAGACAGAATTTCGCATTTATAATATTAGTATGGATTTATATTATTATTCATATCTATTAAATCAATAACTTAGATATTAGGTTCACAAACGGAACTAACCACGATGATAGCCTTTTATTATTACGTAGCTCATACCGACAATAAAAGTATCATTAATATTAGTGGCATAATTATTTCAAAGCCCCATCGAGAATATTCGCAACGTTTGCCAAGAAACCGATAATACTCAGCCGGAGTCGGAGGAAATCCTCGCAGCGTTCATTTAATGAACATTACTGAGCGTTAATAAAATAAGAGACGCGATTGCTCGGAATTAAGAGGATATCGCTAGTGAGAGATACGACGTTGAAACGAGTGCTTGTTTTGAAAAGTAGTTGTAAGTGAATTAGTCGTAATGTGTGGCCGAGGTCGCGAGGACAACGACGACCGCTCAGTAGCCGTTAACATAGTGGACAGACGGCCACACACACACAGGATAGCGGAGGACAGCCACCAACCTCGATACCATGAATATGTTAATCGTATAAACATATCAGCATATCGTAAAACTCTTAAGTTTTGACGTAAAATAAAATATCTATAAAAATAAGACAAGTTTCAGAGCGAATTGGAAGCGTTTATTAATTTCAATTAAATAGAAGACCTATGCGTCAGTATTCACAATCGAAAAAATGTTTAGAAAATATTTGTCAAATGAAAAATCAATGTAACAAGATGAACAGACAATATTTTTAGAATCATTATTATGGGATTACCAATGAACAGGTACCTCCAATGATAGTTTTTCTCAAATATTATTATGATTTGGTTTTTATTAAGTATCCGATATTCATTTTATAAAAACTTTTCGTAAGTCAAATTGGTCCTCTTGACGAATTTCCTAAAGTCTAGTAGAAGTAATTAGTTACAATACACTAGCGGGTTGCGCGTTACAAAAACCGCATGAAATAGGATAATCTGTGACATAAGCCGTAAAAATGTATCGCCGCCATTCACTTGTGGAGCAATATCGACGGGATTATCACTACAGCAAACACGGGCGGGCCCGCTGACTTGAAACCGTTAATTAAATGGAAAAATAAATGATTAATGTTAAACATACATCTATGGTATAATTTTTGTGATTGTTCTATACAAGTAATGTCTGAATGAACCTCACATATTTTGTTCACTGCTTACACAAAACATCGAGAACATATTGTATGGTTTGCTGTTATAAAATTTCAGTAATTTAATATTTGAATATAACAATAATTTACTTAAAAAATTAACAATTTTCAAAACGAAATCACCAAATAAAGGACAACATTAAAGTCTTAACTAAAAGGGAAACCGTCATCAAAAAAGATAAAATATTTTGATGAAGGAAACTGTTTAAGAAGTAGATGCTTTTCGTCTAGGCGTCTATGTCCTAGACTCAGGGTCAATTAATGTACAAGCCTGAACTGACGTTGATGCCACGGCTGTACTGGGTGACTTAAATAGAAGCCGTAGGTTCAGTACAGAGAACTTCATTTATTCCATGAATATGGCGAGCTACTTATACACATTACGAAAAACCTCAATGGCGTGATTCACAATTCATTTTCGTGGTGTCATCTACTATCGAGTAGCATGTATCGACACGCATTTACAATTCCATCTTTTAAAATTAAATATTTATGTCACTTCTGTCTTCTATTTACAAATTCAAATATTGTGTTGCCGCATTTAAAATTAAAGAAATCATCAAATTATTTTATCTTTTTTGAAGACGGTTTTCCTTTTTTGTTAAAAGATTTTTATTTCTTACTTTTTAGTGGGTCCTTCCATTATGCGTGAAGTTAAGTCAGTAAAGTATAGTACCAACAATGCATACACGAGCGACAGCCGCAATCGCGAGACATCTTCTGTTTTTTTTTTATTAAAGAGTTCCGTTGTCTGTCTCCGATACTAATGATCAGATATTCACCAAATTACAATGGGTCCAGTCCATCTTATACACTTTATTTTATTTATTTTATATCGGCATATAATAAAATAAGAACGTACTACGTATAATCGAAGTAAAGTAATTTTACAAATTTTTAGCAAAATATATGATTGTCGTCACTATTACCATTATTATTTGTAGTCACGATCGTGAACGTTGGTTTCAAATGTTTCTTGCGTGCCTTGAATGCCAAACATTACATTAGGTCTATATCACCTTGAGAATAGCATTAGGATCGGTGAAAATTAAATAATTTCACAAAGGCTCAGAAGCAGGCCGCGCGCGATGGTATTTTATAGTCGAGTGCGCCTCGTCTTGGTCTTATCGGACGGTTACAAAGGATTCCTTGCGCTTTTTTTCAACTCCATAAAATACGGAGAATGTAACGTAACCCTCCTTGGAGCTACGCTTTTTATCGAGGATCGATGGCGGCCCCCGCTTTAAAACTTAATATTACAAACGACACGATCATGATACGTTGCCTCCTACGTCCCTTGTGTGAGGGTGTTCTGATACCGATATTGGGAACGATATCTAAATTACTCCGTGTTACAATGCTTTTATTTTATGTCATGATTTCAACATCTATTTTTAAATATACATATATTTAAATTACTTACGAATGAAGGTGGCGAATTGAGCATATTGGATTACTAATATTGAAACGTTTTTATGACTCTGAAAACAGGCACGTTTTATCGAAATTATGTTGTTATGTCTGTGTATTATCTCTACAGAAATGACTCCCAAAACTGTTATATTTAACTTCCGTTTAAAGATTGCAGTTACTATTATTCTTAAGCCACCAACATTTGTACATACAAATCCACATGGCTATATTCGCAGACCCGATGACAATGGTTTTGTGTTGCAGATTGTGTGCACCTGCAAGTGTACCGGGACTCGAAGGCGCGGTGGGGCGGCGCCGCGAGCAAGGCGTCTCTCTCGCTGCAGCAGTACCTCGGCTGCGAGGCGGGCTTCACGCTCGACAAGCACTCCCATACGCTGGCGCTCCTGTGCCGCGACTTTACCGCTGTGCTCGCCTTCGAGACCAGGGAGAGGCTCATACAGTGGCAGGTACACCACAATATCGCTGCTGTGCTCTACTTTTTGTGAACTAAACTATTAAATGCGTATGCAAACATTCAATATCAGATTTAAAATAGACCACTCATATGCCTATGTAACAATGGCTTGGACAATAGACAAAAGAAAAAATAGGAAATTTCTTATTAGATGTTTATGAATCTCAAAGTAATAATCCATATCTGAGATTAAATGATACATAGCCTTGATACGCCAGGAGAGCTATCTCAATTGATGAAGGTTGTTCAAGTTTAGATAGGAAATAGCAAACCCTGATTAGTTTCTTAAAAAGTTTACCATTTCTTTTAAACTTAGTAATACAAGACTATTGTTATACTTAAAAATACGGTGTTTTGTGTTTCTATTATTGTTTGATCTTTATATTTAATGTTTAAGTTCATGTTAGATTTGCTTTTGATCTTGTATCGTTAGGTAAATTGATGTTTACATTATTGTATATCAAGCTGTTTATTGCTACTTGTCTAGTCTTATTAAAGTCAATTTAAAAATTTATATTTTTAAAAATTACAATAATTAACAAATTATTAGCAAAGAGTATACTACGAAATGATATCACGTTTTTAAGGTTATTAATATACAGTAGAAAAGAGGTCCTAGAAAACTACCTTGTGGAACGCCACTATCTGTAAGACGATTTGTGTTGGTGACTGTATTAAATTTTATTGTTATTTGTTTAATTTTTTCAAAAGTTTTTATTCAACTTGCAATTTATGTGTGTTGATGGCTACGAGTGGAATGTTGCAACTAAATTTTGAAGAAGATTATTAACGGGGTGGCAGGAATAATTTTGTGCGGGAACAAAATCTGCTGTTGACTCAAATAAATCAAAGTCATAACATAATTTAGTGCGTTATTCATTCTTTCACTTCAATTTTAATATCGCTTGCTCAAATCATTGAATAGAGCGTGGTATATTATTATTATGTAGTGTATATTATTATTTATAATTATGTATATTTCCTAACTAGAACGCCAAAATTACGTTCTCATCGACTTTCTTGCTTGACAAGGTGGTCTCAAGTTATTTTTTCAAATATTTTGAGTTTGTTATTTACACTAGTGAAGTTGAACAATGACATAGGTGAAGGTGACGGCTCAGTTGGGCGAGGCGCGGCAGTACCTGGTGGTGGTGGGGGGCGGCGGCGCGCGGCGGCTGCCGGCTGGCCCGGCGCGCCTGCATCTGCTGCAGCGGCACTTCGCGCTTACTGCCGGTGTTCCGCCGCGACTGCTCGGAGTTTGGGACCTCGCGCATCTCAGGTACTCACATTTACCTTCTTTTAATTGTCTATTTTCATAGCAATCAAAAAGGTAATCGAAAACATTGCCTATTAATTACGTTGTTTTATTCAGACGATACGGGGTCGTAGAGGGCCGATTCTGTTTCGAAGGAGGGTCGCACTGCGGGAAAGGGGAGGGACTGCATGTACTGGTGACGGACCAGGCTTCTGACATTGTGCAAGACTTTGACCTTGCTTCCCGCGGGCAGCTCTCGCCGCGAAGACGTCCTTGCGCTAGGAAAAATGGAGGTACCAAACAAGTGTAAATTTATTTTACAGTCATATTCAAATCATACATTTTACAGATAATAAAATATTTAAGGTAGATATAGATTTATAAAATTTTTACATAATATTATTTTTCCGTTTATCAAAGGATGAAAGTATTTAAATATGTTATTATTCCACACAGGTGTTGGAAGTCCAAAATCTCAAAAGGCGTTTCGACCTGACACTAGATTATCGGAGTTGAACACGATAGATCGCTCTTTACCACCGACGGATTTACGCTTATATGAAGACCCCTGTATAGGTGAAGAAGCCGGTGCCATCTCCCCGTATTGGCCTTCTGCAGAACGGACTAATTTCCAAGATATGGGTCTCGGAGACACCGTATCTGTCAACGAAACCGTGGAAGGTACAGATTTAACGCCTTGGACGGGGCAAGGAAACGTAATGTTAGAGCGATGCATGAGCTGCATATCGAAATTAGGAGCTCTTTCGAGATCATCTACGGCAGCCCTGACGCCAGGTGCTAAACATTTTAGTCCTGCATGGACTATGGAGGCGGTAGATGAGACGCACACAGATACCTATGTGGCAGAAACTACACAAAGTAATGAAACAGCTTCAACTGTAAATATTAAGACTGAAGATATTTGTCGCTGTTCATTAGAGCGACCGCCCGACCGACCTCCAAAACCAACGAAGCTTGAGTTAAATCTTTCGAAAAAACCTCCAATGCCACCTCCCGTTAGGTCTTTCAGCCACGCACATTTAACCACTTTTAATGAAAATAAACCGATCAAAGTAGGACCTTATGAAAATTATGATGTACCAAAAATTCCGTCCGCTGAGGTATTTCTTTTATAATATTTGTTATTTGATTTATACAATTATAACTAAATCTAATCCATCTGGTAATTTTGACAGGTTGACGGAGAATACTATGATACACCGAAACGATTAAAAGAATGTCTCAATAGTGAATTGTTTAAAATTACAAGAAGTGCAACTTCAAATACGCTCGTATTGAAGAAACCATGTGGTTGTTTATTGAAATTTGGTAAAAAACCAAATGAACCAACCGTTATAGACACTGAAGAGAATTTCCAGTCAGTGAATTGTCCGTGTAAACGGGTAACAGATTGGGCTAATAACTGGATAAAACTTCCATACTGCAAACGAAATACTGATACTATAAAAGAAACATGTGTGCCAAATAAAGAAAACGTCGTGCCAAATAAAACTGATCAAAGTGCTTTATATGCGACTATTGATTTATCGCGTAAAACTAAACGAAAAATTCATGCTCATGGTTCCATCACTCCTGAAGATTCACTCACGAGGAGTTTTGATTCCAGAACTTTAGAGATAGATGACGGCCCTTTAGCGAATTATGAAAATCTTAGTTTCGCTTTATCTCTGGAGCATTATGAAAATGCAAAAGATTTATTGAGAAAAGCTGGAGTTACACAAGCAGAGTTAGATGCTCTGACTGCAAATTTAAAACCCACTTTTACGAGTAGTGCTGGGAGAAGTATGTGTACAAAATGCGGCCATCCACAAGGGCGTAGCGAAGAGCAATATAATTGCAAGGCGTCGAATAGCACGCATGACGAGTACCTGATGATGGAGCCAAATACAATGGATAGTAATAAGTTTGAGCAAGACAGATCTTTGGCTGCCGGCTACACGCCAATGTCACCCATCAGTGGTTTCGCATTTCATACCTTGAAGTATCCTGCAAAAAGTCCTATCAGCAGGTTACTGGATGAAAAATCTGCAAGCAATCCAACGCTGTGCGGCCCAGAAGAAAATAAATCAGTCAACGAACCAGTAGAACTTAGACCGGGAATTCGAGATCGCACGGAGTATAGAAAGCGATCAAGTTCAGCTGATTCATCACGTTTTCTGGAGGATGTCAAGGAATTCGATGGTAGTGTTGGGTCCAGAGGATCTGCGTCATCGATCGAAACTCTTAGAGACTTAGGGACTGGCGAATCTAATGCTATCTGCGACTGTGCAGCTAGTAAGCATTCCGATGCTGACAGTTCTGAAGCTTCTAAAGCAAAGGGTACCACAGCAGCAACAGGAGGGAATAGAGATTCTTCAAGTTCTAACGATTCAGGAGTTTCAAGTTGGTCGCTACGTGGTGAAGCCGTAGCGGGTGTGACTGAGTTTGAATTGCCGGCGACGACGGCGGCCGCGCGGAGACGTTACCGCAGCGCCAGGAGGGCTAACTTGTCTCCTCGGGGAACTCCTCCTAGACGCTCGAGATCTTCTGGACCACCCAGACATCCCCCTCCTACCACACACAAATGCTGCTCAGCAGAAGCCGAAGTTCCTGTAATGACAGTTCAACCACTTCGAGGTAACGTTAAATGTGTGTATGTATTACTTGAAGAATAATATATTTTCAATAGTAAGATTGTTAACAAACATGTTATTGATTTCCTCTACAGGTGTCGTCGATACACATAGCACTTCTAGTGGTACGTCAGATATGTCGGACTACATCGAAACATTGTCCATTTGTTCCTCGCATTCGTCGTCAGATACTCCCATTACTATGAGGTAATACAGTTTCTATTCTTCATTAATATAAAACAAATCGTACTTGTATTTTGTTTTCATTGTTTTCTAATATTAAATGTTGTGGTCAGGGTGATGCGACAAACGACAAGCACCCTACGGCCGAGATCTGGTAAGGAGTACCGCCCCCTCGGGCCGCGGCTCGCGTCCGCGCTGCACCCGCACACGCACCCGGCCGCACACACACAGCCGCACCTGTACTCCAATCAGCCGTAGCAGCGACGACAACCGTTACATTCGACAAGCAATAATGACTTGAATAACTGCCATTCTGAAAATAGACATTTTTTTGTTACGTGTCCTTACAAGCTGTAAAGATTTCACTGATTCAGAGACGTGAACTTTATTTAAGCCCAAAGCTACGGAAGCGGCACGGAATCATTATGTTTGTTTGTACCCACTAAGTAAAGTAGTTGCCGACGTTGTATTTATTGTAAGTTACCGAGGGATTGAGGTCATGCCTTACTAAACACTGCCAAATAAGCTGGTCACTAATATTTTAGTTAATCTTAATCATGTAGCAAATTAAAAACGTATTATCTGCCAAAGACGAAGTACCTTCGAAACGATCTCTAGCTGTACTTACTTCGAAATAATTAGTGATATTTTTAGCAGATTGCGATGTACTGAGCGAATCTGTTGTATTCCTATGTATAATCTCGTTTGTTTTCTTAATGTCCAAAGTCATTGTTTGTAGTAAGTTTTAATTTAGATTTATAATTAATTTATAAGCTTGTTTAAGTGTCACCGTTTTATCTTAAGTACGATCCGTCCATGGTCTGTCTCCGCCGAGTCCTGAGTCCGTCACTTTCTGCCACGTCGGCCCACGTCAGCCCACGTCGGCCCACGTCTCACTTCTCACCGCTCCGTTCGTCTCCAGCGATTTGTCTCCCCTAATGATGCGATCGTTCATTCAAAAATTAATCCCTCCTCATTTGTCTTCACCAAACTTTCCTCCGAGTTTATTTTCGTATTTTAATGAATCTACTTACCTAATCCTTAGGATGACGATACCTACATAAGATTTGATAAAATGCTATTGTAGTCAGTAACACTATTTGATAAAATGTATTATGAAAGTCATACTTTTTGTTACTTATAGTGAGCCAATTATTACCGATTGATCTAATATCTTAATAGCCTTTTACAAAACCGATACTTGTTACTGGAAACTAAACGAATTATAAGACAGGTGAATAAAATATTGTTAAACACGTTACACGGACACATTATTCTAAGAATCAGCCAAATATTATCTTATTTCTAGTCATTTGTATTGATTATTGTCTACCGAAGGCGGGTTCGATGTAAATAATTATAATTACATATGGTTTAGGAGCATCGATCGAAAAACATATTTAATACAACTTTACGTACAACGACTCTTCGTCTTTCGACTTTACGATGATATTTTGATATTTGGAATTTATTTAAACCGTGTACGAAGTCTGAGGTGTGCTAGTTCCTCACGACGAGCAACTATATAGCAATAAGCCGCAACCGGAGGTGATCCCTTGTAATATACATAGATCGTAATATTATAGTACAGTTAGTCGTTAGAGGAGCGCGGCGCAAGAGGCCCCGGCCCGAGACTGGACTTGCAAGCAGGTTGTTTAGACTGTACGCTAGCGAATGAATTTATAATTAAACTAATGTTAACGGACTCGAATTTCTCAATAAAAAGTTGATAAATATAACGATGACTTTCATTTATCCAACGAAGGAGTGGAGCGAGGCACGGCGGAGGGCCGAGCCGCGGACGATCGACCGGCGGCGGCGACGTCGAGTGTCATTGTGTAGTCGATGACAACGGGAAATATAGTCGCAATGATGAGCGAACTGTGAGGAGCACGTTCATTAGCCGCCGCGTGGCGCCCCGTCCCGCTCCCCCGTATTTAACGAAGGAGCCACTCGGGCTGCTCGCTTGCCCTTTGTCAACAATCGACGTTGTCTGCTTGATCTTCGAATCGAAGGCTTCCTTCTAAATTGTTTTCCCCTGTTATGATCCTAACCTTGGTGATAATATTTTTGGCCTATAAATATGAATATGACTGCACATTGAATTCTTAAATTAAAAAAGTAAGCAGCTTTTTCTGATAAACAAAAGTACCAACGAGTTACATATAAAGATAATAAATAGCGAAGTTTATAAATTGAAACATTTAAGTAAATAACTTTCACGTAATCCCCTTGAAACTGTTGGATCACAGTTATCGCTGCGGTGAACGAGTCGTATTGCGATAACTGCGCCAAGGTCGGCCTCGCGCCGCCCGACGCCCGACGCCCGACGCCCGACGCCCGACGCCCG
>DWJN01004143.1:0-12735 GCA_018248895.1 Carystus phorcus
GATAGTATTCTGACACATTTCTGTAGCCGAATTCAAGAAGTCTATGGATAAGCGATACAGATTACAATAATCATCTTGCGTCCTTTTATATTGCTACAATAATATTTGTTGTATAAGAATCAAGCAGAGCACAAGTAGGCAGGTACTATTTTTCCTATAAAACAGAGTCGCACCTCTGGTAGGAAGTAAATGCATTGTATCGATATTCGATAAGTTTAATCTTCATGTTAAAATGCTTGTTAATAATGTGATCAAGGAATATAAATTTCAATGTAGAGGACATGACTACGAACGGTGATAGACATTACGTGATCCCGTTGCCTCTTCGGCTGTCAGGTATACATTATATGGCATATTCTTTTGTTATGTCAAATATTTTTATTTTTAAACCTTACGAATACTTGTGTGCAGCTGGCTAATGGATATGTCTAGCACCCATTACCCATATTTTATCTAACTGGTAAGTAAAGTTATAACACTACCTACATTGTATGACAGTTTTTGACAGTTGATTTGATTTAGGTACCTATATCTTTTTTGCGTTTCAAACACACAGTAGGTATATTGGCCGCGTTCCACTAAGCGTTCACAACGATCAAAATGCTCATTTCGGCGTTTCACATAACGACCACGGTTATTGTGGTCGAAACGAAAACGTCACTCATGACGTCATGACTAACGCTGACGCGACGCTCACCACGACTACTGTCCATCCTACTTGAGTTTACGACAGTAACGCTCACAAGCTAGTAGAATGGGAAAAATTGTGATCGTGAGCGTGTTTGTTGTGGACGCTTAGTGGAACGTGCCCATTGGTTTAAAACTAGTTTAGATAAAAAATACAAAATATCAATGAGAATCTTGGCTTTTACGCTCCGGTGAAACTCGGCATGAGTCATTTCCATCCACTTTTTCCTTGTAACCATAGATATGGTCCAGTAACAGGATATGACTAAGCATTATAAAATTTCTCTACAAGGAAGTATATTATATTGAACAGTGACCTCCATACTAGCCAGTTTGTTAGTTGTTATTATTTACTGCATTACGATAAACATCAAACTATTTATATTACTTAAGGATGATTTTTGCATGGGTTGCAGAAGAAAACGGTAATTTTTTCCTCCTATGGTTTTTTTTTAAAGTTCAAATAACGTTGTTTGATATTCATCCGTCAGAATGTTTTAGGATAGGAAGTAGCCGTACATTAACAGATTTGTATCAATTACGTAATGGATTTTTAGAATTATATCACTTGACTGGAAATACAACATTGACTTCCTTAGGTATGTCTAAATTATATTTTTATTATGTCACATCAGTAATAAGTTTTTTCGAAACTCCTTAGCAACAATTTTTTTTGTGTTAATTAATCGAATGAGACAATTAAAGCTACTTTGTGTCATTGCCCATTTATTGCTTTGTGACATACTCTAGCAAGTATACGAAGTAGGATTTTGGATTAATTGTGACATCTTAATTATTAAGAACGACACGTATATGCCAAACTATTCATCATCATGTAATATAACGTCCGCATGGCCGATCCACATTACGCCACGCCATTCGCTGCGCAAAAGCACACTTCTCCAAATAACTACAAATAACGCACTAATATTAGGAATTGCGACTTGCTATGGTAGCCCAGCCAAGAGCTTTTCTCGGGAATAGGTGAGGTCAAACGAACTATTTTTGTAACGCATGTGTATTCGTTAACGAACAAATGTCCGTCGGTTTAATGTAAACAAAACTCATGTATTTCATTAAATAATAAATTTAGTAAGTAATAAGTTAGTAAGTATTTTTTTTATGTAGATCTAAAAAGTAAAGATTTATACTATAGTGTCACATTTAAGACTTACAAAAGGGATAATTGCAATTAAAAGAGATTAAGGTACATCCAAGATTTTCGAAAATAAATCGAAAAAAATAGTTATCGAATTGATGGCTCGAAATATTCGAATAATTTTAAAACGCTTATAAGCCTAGTTGTAATTCAAGGAACTTTAATGAACATTAATTGATCTGGCGTTCATTAATTAAACATTGAATTAACACACATGATATAATTGTGTATTTTAATTAATGTTAATGCCTGTATACATCGGTAGTTGTATCAAATTAATCCGTATTTAAGTGGTAACAAAGGCTGCAATATCTGCGTTTAAGCGGGTCTGGCCTCGATTAGTTTCACAATTTTTACGCTATATCTTCATAAAATTTACGAAACTTGAACGCAACCGAGAACACCTATTTAACTTACGAAAGTTTCAAGACAGTCACAACCAATTATGTTTTAACCACGTCATTAACTTTATACCTATATAACTTAACAAATAACAAGGTTTTTAAAGGGTTATTAAATAGGATTTTGTTATTTTGGTTACAGAATAGTTCCTTGATATCCTGTTAGAGAAAGTTTATACCATAAATCTAGTCGTTAGATAATTTTTTGGTACACTATTATACTAAATATTATAATTCGATTAACGCAATATATCGATTAGTTGATAATTAATTATTATATTATGGAAAATAGTGATAATATTTATTATGTATGAATTTTTAATCATGAGTTTCGTAATATAAAGATGATTCGTAACATTTATTATGTTTAAATCCATGCAATTGGGTCGAAATGCAGCGTGCAGATCACAAATCGTGAGCATGCGTATCAATTTCAAAATGTCCTCAATCAGCGATGATTTTTAATTTTATTAACTGACATTACTCTGTTTATTTTTGATAGCTTCTGTATTTATGTATATCTTAGTACTGAATTTGGAAAAAAAAACCAAACAGACAGATAAAAATTAAAAAAATCTTTTTTATGATAAATACTTCTACTAGTTCACAAATATGTTCCATGTACAGACAGACAAGTGACAGTTTTATTATATATTTTTTTAAAGCTAACAAAAGTAAGATGACCCTGTTCTCCGAATCTTTTAATTATATAACCGTATGTAATTAGACTACAAAATCCTCCGTTATTAATGAAACAGGAAAATGAACACCTATTTGTATGGTGAAATTTGCTCCGATGACTCATTTGCAAGCGTGACACGGCAGTGTTGAGGATACGGGTTTATGTTGAGAGCAGAATAAAGGTCGACGACATACAAAAGAGAATGACGAATGAGATATGTACCGGTTGCAAAATATTCGACGAATCACGATAGTTTAGTATCGTAATATCATATTCGTGTTGTGAGGTTTTCCTCAACTTATAAGATACTGTAACTTGTACTAGTAACTTGATTATAATATTGCATTATGGTAAGTATATAAAGTAAGTAATACGTGTAAATTAGTATAATGTAAGTGATGACTTTTTTTATTGGTTGTCATGGAAACTGCTTCAAGAACGTATCGAAGACTTAATAATAAATAAAAATAAAAGCCTGAATCATCACTTGACTGAGTGTATTTTTTAACCAATGTATCGGTTCCCCTGATACGATATAGGAATACGTGTGCCTTGTAGAAAGTTGTATTAACAGCCGGAGAACATTTAATTCTCAAAAGTTGTGGACGCTGCTATATTCCTGTCCTTAGTAACAGAACACTGCATAGCGTTTGTTAAGGGCTGTCTTTATAAATTCTATAATGTCGAATGAGTTATTTTGAAGTTCTAACAATAAATGGGCGACCCGCCAACAGCCAGTTACATGTCAAACACCAATTGTTACGCGTCTTATTGTTGCTATACTCATATGCAATAAATCAATATTGACTTCAAAACATAATGCCAACGGCTGGGTAATCATTAATAATTAAACTGTTTATAGAAGTCACAGTATTATAAAAATGACATAACAATGATTACGGTACATATATTATGGTTTCTCCTAGCTCCTAGTTGTTCTTTTTAAACAAGAACATGCTAAAAACTTTCATAGTCTGTGATAAAATTATAGGTTGTTACTTCAGTTGCAATTTCAGTGTTTTACTAAAGATTCGAGTTCGAATCTTGAATGCGCCTCTAAAGTAACAAAGTGGCATTACAGATTACAGAAAGAAAGTGTATTGGACATTCTTGAATCGAAGACAGTAAATATAGTAAGATCTGTGTTTCTAAGATTCTTCAATCTCTACTCTTCTACCAATATGTATTAACTCAGCATAATGGCTTATCGAAAACTTCATACAAATCAAAGTGATATCACAGATTTTATTTAATATAATAATATGTACTTAATTATTTTTATAAAAATAAAATTACTGTTACGTAAATTATTTGTTGTCACTACATAATATTGATCTGTTGATAGTTATACGATAATCGAGTGTAGCCTTCGAAATTCCTTACTCTCATAAGTTTATATCTATATGTATAGTGTGTGTAATATACGAGGAATTCCTTATGCAATATAACGTGTATAATATAGTTATGTTAGCACAATCAGCTTTGGTTAAAATCATCTCTATGATCGTAGATAGCGGTCGTATGAACGAGTTTCCTGTTTGACTACATGGTTGAGTGGCTGTTAGCAGTATGTTGCACGAACATAATGATACTCTGGTATTTTTAATTGTGATTTTTTCCTTGTCAAACAAACTCTTTGTCAAGCAAGTATAGGTAATGTTAAATATTTGTTTTTATTTTATTAATGTAAAAATTGACAAATAAAGACGAGCTACGTGGTGGCAAGTGGTCATCACTGCCCACACCCAGCAGCAACACTAAAGGCGTCAACAATGCGTCGTCGACCAATATAGAAGCAAAGAAAGGTTACCTTTCATACCGTTGGCATTCAAGTCAGCCGGAGTATGTAAAATACATTTATTCATTTTATTAAATTAATTGTACTTCATTTTAATCGTATCTCGAAATTTAATAATTTTTAAACACTATTGATTGGCATAAATCTAAATGTTAGATATGAGAGTAACGACTCTACCATGAAAATAGTGTAGAGACATAAATGTATTTCAAGGTTATAAACACATTAAAAACAACCAAGAAAACGTAAGTGAAAATAGCATACATACTTATTTACATACTATTTTATTATTTTAGTTCAAGAGGAAGAGATTCTGAACGGAATGCTTAATTATTCATTTCTCAAAATATTGTAATCCACTGGCGGGCTTTTGAAATAATTCATTATATAAGAAGTCAAGGCAATTTAATAATTAGCCAAAGAATGTTTTGTAATGAAATAATCAGGGTGAAACACTTGCTTAGCGGCCTAGGATAGCGGAGCGATTTATGGTGCGTAAGTTAAGTTTATAACACTTAAGTCTATACTAACGACTCTAACCAACATTCATCTAGTAAAGTAGTATTTTCGCAATCATAGCTTTGTTAGATTGTGAAAATAGCTTATTTTTAATTAGATTTTTATGATGTTAATAGAAAGTAAACGAATAGAAATGCAACATTACTTCATTGCTATCCAAGGGCACTCCTGACATCCAATGGCGACGCGTTTTCAACCACACATAAGAAACAGTTTTGTTTCTAAGAAGTATTAACATTGAATAATATAATGCAATGCAATATCGGTCAGGTTAGCTAGTTATACAAATAAGTATTAGGTCAAGGCCGTTACTAAGTTCATTGACAGCTGTCATTAATACTTAGTTATTATTTGACACATAAAATTAGACTCGCTCTATTTTCAAATGTATACGTAAATAATAATTTGATAAACGTTAGACTTATGATTGTAATGTAGGTAACTATTGTAAGATAAGATTGCAATAACAAACAATTTATTTCCGAATAGATACCTAAATACCCGTAAACAATGATTTAAATAATATGTTTATAGAGCTTTAGTTAGTTTTTCATAATGGGATTAGAGTTTAATAAAATGTAAATTACTCAATTAAACTGTATCAATAAAATATTCTGATTTATCCTCGTATTTGTTTACGAATATGATACGCAATTAACATATTTTTATGAATCCTTTTCTTCATGCGCACTAAAGCGTCTCCAAAATTAAATTAAGACAAATGAATCAAGCATTGATTAGTTCGCAATAAAAAAAAAAACAAAAAAAAAAGAAATGTGTGTGTATATTCCTGTAACTGACCTAACTGACTATTTTCCTGTGCATCTTCACATCGGCTGACAACTCTGACAATGGCTCTTCCGGCTAGCCGCGCGCAGACCATCATAGCCGGAGCCCTGGGGTCGCCCTCTTCCGCTTCCGCTGGCATCGTCGCACCGTCGTAGTCCGTTGGAGGCCTCATCACTGCACTTGGTTAATACCACTGCACTCCTCAGTTTCAAAGGTCACTGCTATCGATCACGACAGTCAATCTACCACAAGGTATTCAACACGGTTAAGCTTATACGCCGCTCCGAAACGCGAGGCGCCTAGTTGTGCGGCTGCAAAATCTCAAATTCGAGCGCCGCGTCCGCAACCAGCCTTTATATCATCGCCAAAACAAAGAAGCGTGCTCCACGACAGGGACAGCAACAACAACAAATGTCTGGCTCGCTCGCACTGGCTGCTGCGCAGTTGACGCAAGTTGGCTTCTCGCGGAAACACGCGGAAAATATATGAGACACGGGCAGTCAAATCCTGACAAAGAACTACCTTTCCTCGTTGAATAAACACTGGATGGCCTCGATCTAGCTTATTTGTTACATTTCAGTATTATCGGCACTAATAGCCGTTATCAGATCGCATTTGTTTTGAATTATACACTCTTATGATCGATTAAATTGATTATCATTGCTTACGTTCAATGTGAAAGGATGTACTTCACGGCCGTATAATTTGCAGCCTAGTCAACGAACCGTCATGAAGCGAGCAATATGACTCAATATCACTGACACAAAAACTTGATTGCAATAGTTAAAATTATTTCACACATTCACCTACGTGTAATCCTGTTAATTAACTAAAAGTGTAGGCTGTCTAATTAGAAGTTCATGTCGAAAAGTAACTCATGATACATAATGGTCATTTCGAAATAAATATAATGTTGGCATTAAAAGTGGTAGTCGAAATGATTCCGTGGTACTGGATTGAGTGTACCTTATATTCACTGTTGCTATAAATTTGGGTATGTATTTACTTTGGAAACGAATATTTCATCACATACATAGGTAATTGTAGTAAAGTTTTCAATCTTATTTTCTATTTACGAAACAACGAAATGTAGGGTTTGGGGCAGCCTAAATGGATTAAATTTGGATTACGTGGGGATTACCGTTTAAATTCGAAATATCGAGGTCTCGTAAGGTACAACAAAAAGTTATCTACCGAGTTTTATTCGTGGAATAGCAATAAGTATGTGTTTCAAAACAATGCAAAGTAGGAACTTTACCTATCTTTTATATTTATGAAAATAGATTAATAGAAATATTTATTTGTATATGAAGACTTTTTTTTATAGGTACCCAGTTAATGTTTTAGAGTGAATACATAATACAGTAGTTCTATTTTATCTGACACGTAGCAGTCGATATTATAAATCAAAGACACGCAATCTGCGTTTCATAACGTACAGACGGCATGACAATATAAAATAGTGGTACATGATACTTATTACTGGTTGCGTCAATTAGAAAAGTTTGACGTGCATGCAATGTGTTCGTTCAACGCACTGTTTTGGTGTCTTGGCCAAACAGAGACGCAAATTTTCAACTTTGGCTAACCTTGAACGCTTGCCAACTCTGTGTTCCCGAGTCCCGTGCTCCGATTAAAATCTGTATAACTATTTATTAAAACAGGAAACGAATTTCAGGAGACTATTAAACGATTTTACTACGCCACTGTTAGTAAATAGACGCGGAAAAACTTCGATTTTGCGTGGAAATTTCCCGAAGCAATATTTGTAAACATTTGAACACGTTCAAAACAGTCACTTGTTAAGATGATCTCTAGTGACTGCTTTTTTGAATTAGAGATTTCTTTATTGTGTTTTGTTAAAGATGATCTAGTGCTTTACAGTTTAGTGCTAGACAATCGTAAATTGTGAATTAATTAAGAGCAATCTTAAAATTTAGTTTTTTTATATTTAACGAGTTGGGCGATTACATGACTTCATAGATTTGGTACTTTAGAGTATTTTACCTTAAAATATGTTTGATGACAATAAGCATATTATTTAAGCATGACTGCGGCTCGACAATAGGTGCCAATAGGTAGTAGGTATGTAAACATACGGAGGAGAATCAATGAATGGTGTATCATAATGACTAAGATGTTCTAACGCAAGGAAGAACTTACTGTAATACTACATACCTACAAAAAGGGTAACAGTTTATATTGGACTAGCGACCCGCCCCGGCTTCGCACGGGTGCAATGCTGATACTAAATACACTACAGAAAAACTGTGAATGAATTATACATATAAACATTCCTCTTCAATCACTCTATCTATTAAAATAACCGAGTTTCATTGTAAAATTGATTGAAGATGTATTAAACATATTTAATAGATAATAAGTCACAACTGCCTAAGCATAGATTGGTCCTTCGTATCAGGTTCCGACTGCTTGAAACAGATAGATTCATGGGACAAAATGCCATAGTTAAAAAGAGAAATAAAACGTAAAAAATGTGGTAATCCAATCGAGTCCGATGCCTGTCTATTAGCAAATGGACACCAATAAATAATCATCTGTCTAAGTAGATGTCAATGTCACAAACAAAGCCATTGTCCAATACCAAGATGATCTAAAATTAATTACCTAATGGTCAACAACTATTTCCGATTCACTCTTATCGTTAATAAAGCGACCTTGTGCTACGTGTCGTGGTCCGAATTTGTCAACTTCCTATTCTCATGGCCTACTTTTGTGCATCTACGTATTATTTTGTATACTAACACGCGGTTCGCCTATGAGTGGAAATATTTCATCATCTGTTATAAGTTTCAAGTGGGTAAACTGACTGTAAACGCGTATTTTGAAATGGTCTCATTTGATTATTCATACTGCAACATCGTTTCTAGTAGCACCTATCGCCATCTCATGATTAATGTTTAAATATGTGCAATAGAATTTATACTAATGCGAACTCGGTACCTACCTATTACTACATAGGCGCTAGCTAAACTAAATGCATAATTATGCATTATTTATAAGTATCGCGTTCAATAGATATTTCTTACAGAGATAGACGACATAATAAATTGTAAATTGTGTTTATACGATACAAAGGATTCAAGTTTTCTTTATAACTACTTCTTGTTTCTGAATGAGACGGCATCATATGAGATTTTCGAAGAAGTTCGAAGGGACTGTGCTATGTGATAGCATCACAGGTTATTTTTTGTAAATAATCTGCCGTTTGTGAAATTAGCATGCACAAACATACATAATGAAAAAATATTATTTTGGGTTCTTTTGCGTATATAAAGGCCCTCAATATGAATTTTTAAATATAATTGCCACGTACAGACAGCGATTAGTTACAATTTATTATGTAGAGATTATGATCAAAATCTAAAGTTAAACATTTACTAAACACTAACAACGTGACTAATATTTTTGAAGTTTCTTTTATCCCTCTCTTCCTTTAGTTTACGCATGAAGTAAAACATAATCGAAAACACGTTGCGTGTCACACACGCGGCCATGACGCACAATATTTCCCGCCATAATGCGAACGCTGACATTTCCCAGAAGTTTTTTCATCGCCGAAAGTTGAGGATCCTTTGTGCTATTTCAGGAGAACCTGGACGCCGGCCAACTCTCCAAACGGACATTCGACGCAGTTCAATACGCGCTCAGGTCTTTGATCTGGACTATTTATCATACATTATATGGAATATAACCTTGTTGAAGATTTGATACCTGGTAATCGTTTCAGCATATTACGGTCTCTATAGGGCACTATAGGATACTCGACTACGCTTTTCAATTGTAAAACAGTGTAAGCGTAAAGCTTATTGGTGAGAAGTAGGAAGACTGTATTTATTTACGTCTAGTCAGTATCCTGTTATCACAAGGCACTTAATTGGCATGTTGGGGCTTCGGATCGGATTATTAAGTCAACGGCTAGAGAATGCAATTACACACAGTTTACAGACATTTTTACGTTGTTCATTAAGCGACTATATTTTATTTCCTTGTTTTCTTATTTAAAAATATTAATTTAAAACTGAGTAATTTTAATTGACTGTAGTCAATGTAAGTGCTTAAATATAAATTAATTAAAATGTTCTTAATATAATAATTATTGATTGTTAAAATTACAACATACATAGTTTAATTTTATTCCAACTACAATTTTTTATAGTTACTGAAATAAAGAAAATGTTATGAGCATTTTTATAAAGTAATGTGCCTATTTTTGGGAAATCTTAAAAAAAACAAATGTACCTAAATGTTTTAGTTTGGATGTTGTTTGTATCAATTCGAGAAGGGAAATGAGGTAAATATTTGCAATGACGCGTCTGTATATTTAACTCACAGAATTCAGACTGCGAGCATTTACGTCTTTGTGAATTATTACAGGCTTAGGTGCAGAGTTACAGAAAAAATAAATAAACAAACCACCATCATCTGTATTGAAAATAACAACAGATTTTTTATTCGAAATAGCTTTTAAAACACTTTTTAAATTAAGAATTAGTGCAGAGGCTGTTCTGTTCGTAGACTGTGTTCGTAGACTGTTTTTCGGATATAGGAACCGTGCATACGAAGTTGTCATCATGTTAAAGCGGTTTTAATTCAACCATCAGTAATGTTGAATCTTCTAAAGCTATAATGATTATACAAACCTACTTGTATGATTGAGTGGCACCATTCAATGAAAGGATTACCTATTACGTCTATTGTAACCGAATGGCTGTGACATATGAATAAAGATATTCAAGGTGAATGGAACAGGTCGTAGTCGTGTGGATTTTTATTGACATCGAATGTCGTTGGATTATAAAAAATGTAAATGGTCTACCAATACTTTGGTCTTAGATAACATTTTACACAATAATTATTCGTTTTGAAGATAGAACGCGTAGAGGCAAGCGCTTATCCGCATGTAGGCTGTTTGTTTCAAGGTCCATTACGGATTCCAATGAACGTAATTATGAAGATAATTATTTACTAAAATATACCTTAGTTAAATATAGACTGTAATTTATTAATTTTAAAATAGCACATGTAACAAAGGAAAATGTATTCGTTTGTCTTAAAATAAATAAAATATGAAAACTTATACGCGTGCGTAATGGTTACTATTGCTGGACCGCCGTTTGACGGGTCCTGGGTTCGACTCCCAAGTCCCAACGAGGCCGAAATTTGAATGATGAATTTAAATTTCTGTTTTCAGTTTGGGTGTGTGTGTAATTGTCTGTATGTGTGTCATGGCACCCACCACACCGGGAATCCTAGTGTGGGACTATGCATGTGTGACGTTATTAATTATTATTCCTAAGTTATAAAATAGATAAACCCACGAGAGTCTCATATTGTTGTTAATTTCGATGATGTTGTTATTAATGTGTCAATCGTAGTGATCACACAAGTAAACAAAATTCCGGCGTCGGCTGCGGTCAGTAGTTTGGGTAGGAGACCGTTAATGGAAAAAAGTCTTTCTTGTTCCTGCAGGTACTTAAGATTATCAGGTGACGACATCAGTGATAAGTTAAATAATCTATGTGTATAGATCGAGTGCGATCCGTGCTTCAAACTTTTATCGCTTATTGCTCTTTATGATAATTTGCTACATGGAATAAATACTGAGTTTGGGGAAAGTTAGCCTCAAATGTTAAACGTCAAGTATGATTATTTCAATACCAACAAAAAATATCCAAATACCTACGTGGAAAATTAAAACAGTTTTTGGGAGCAGCGTGGAAAATGTTTATAGCACGATGGATTATGAGTGATCGGCTGAGTTAAGAAACTCGGAGCGCGATTGATTGGGTACCGTCACTAGCAAAAATTTTTTGACTCTTTCCATACTTGTCAGCATGTCAGCACTCGGTACTACTTTTGTATCGTTACGATTCCAGTTTTCAAACCTTGACATGGCTGGCCATATAACTTCACCAGCTTTCAATAAAAAAGTCGGATGACGTAACGTAGTGATGGGAAAAGATCGTGTATCATAAAAAAGAAAAACAGTAGAATGAACAATAAGTTTATTAGTATCAAGTGGGTGGGTCTGCGGCGCGTTGCTGCGCGAGTTGTGCTGCGGCGCAGCAATGCAGCATGAGCGCGGTGAGAGCGGCCGCGCGCGCCTCCCCCCCGCCCGCACCGCCGTCCTCAGCGCGCGCGTCCGTCGCCGACAGCTCTTCGCGGACCGCTAGCAACTGGGATAACAAATTGTGAATCGTCAATCATGTTGTACCAATTGCTTCTGGGTTCGATTTTTAACGAGACAGAAGTTTGGTGAGGTTAAATTTCTTGGTGTGGCTTCTCTGTATGTTGTCTATGGAACTCACACAAGGCATATTCACTCAGGCGTTATTTAGTTATTTATTTAATATGCTAATTGTCTCTTATAATTGTAGTGGGGCTAAAAATTAAATAAATAAAGTAGTTTTAATAATCTCTCGGTAATCTCTATGTTTTATAGGTACATTCCAAGGTTCCATCTATAGTAGAGCGCAAGCCTCAAATGTTCTTTGCTGGTGGTGCACCCTGCTAAACAACACACGAAACTAAGGTACTTGTGCCTTTCCGTTGAAAATTACTGACCTCTGAACAACTAAGATATTTCCCGATGGTGCTCATGTCTTCTTTAAAATCGATCGTCCAACGCTACACTTTAGTCGCAGTATCATGAGACAGTAATTTAGCTTATAACGCG
>DWJN01004144.1:0-12733 GCA_018248895.1 Carystus phorcus
GAGAAGAATGGCAACGAATTGTGAAGCGTGCCAAAAGTACCTCCACGTAAGTACGACCACAACCATTCTGACAAGAGTAAAACGACTCAGACGAAGAAATGTCTAACTTAAGAAGAACATGAAAAGAGTGAAACGACTCAGAAGAAGAATTGTCTAACTGAAGAAGAAGAATACATTAATTTCGTCGCAAAAATTGTACAATATATAGCTGCAATTTATATTTACTACATTATAGAAATTTGTTTGTAAATAACCGCCAAAAGAGCACACTAGCCACGCTAGTAAGTGGTCTCAATCGCCCATGAACATCAGCACCATAAAAATCCTCATGCGTTATCGGGCAAGAAAGAAAGTGCGAATGAAAAGAAGAAATAGTCTATGGTAAGTCGCTCTCAAGCTGCCAGCTGGAACACAAGTCGTTTGCGTCTTACTAAAGAAAGAGAGTAGCTATCTAGGTAAGGGTAATTCTTTTTCCACGGGAAGGTAATTCTTTAACTATCTTTGCTTCGTAAAACCTAAGTACCCCTGAAATAATTGCTGTTAATGTTCTTCAGACATCAACTATGTAAAAAACTTTCTCCGAAACACGTGTATTGTATACCAAAACTTTCCCCGAAACACATCTAATTGTAAGTTTCATGTTTATTTGTTTTGTAGTTTATGCGATTAGGTAGGATTTATTATTCAAGAGAACAAAATATTAATTTCACTGTTTTAAAAGTGTGAGGTGATTCATGTCAATCATGGTTATAGTTATGTTTCGAAAGGCAGATTTACTTTTTAAATGTTCTATAAATCATCCGATGCTTTTAGAAATTTAGTCGTCTTACGTCGTTCGTTTTATTCAGATATACGGAAACTAGAATCTTAGCATGTTTATTCCAGATGTGTATCTACTTTTGGAAAATCGATCTGTATAAAAATTGTTTTGAAGACTCTATTAAGAGGTTTAACATAGTTGTTTTGACTATTTAGTTAACCATGACAAATTATTTTATAGAATATTTGCTGAATCTGGCGCATGATACGCTATCAGCAAAACATCAACATTTTCGACTGCAACTCATCAATCATTTTTCCGATCAATAAAATTTTGGTACCAAAACCTTTTTCAGCGAATTCTAAACAAAATTTCTAAAAACTCAGTGCTCTACTACCTACCATTTAGGAGTTTATAGAAGGCAAATAAACAAACAAACATTGATTTTTATATTATATAGATTGTAATCGATAAATTGTGGTAAATTTGATAACTGTGCCACACGGCATTATAGCCTAAAATAACTTAATGGCATTTTTTATACAATTCACGTAAAATTTTGTTTTTTTTTTACTAAAGCATTAAGTGATTATAGTATTGTACCTAACTGTTTAGGTCAAAGGTTTACAAACTATTATAAATAAGGTACAGATGTCGAGTAGATTTCATACATTAAAAAAAAAGATAAAGAAATGTATCACAGGAAAGTAGATTGGAAAAGTCTGGAAGAAAATGGCGCGTGTTTGGAGCCCGATCGGAATTGAAAGAGAAAACACAAGGGACGCAGGGGATTGCTGCGATATCGAATAATTACGGAAAAACTTTTCTTATTTATGTTTATAGCCAGCTGTTTTTGGGTAAACTGTTACCAAAAGTTTTAAAGGCATTTCCTTGGATTAACTCTGACATTGGCGTTTTTCGTACGTTTTAAACTTTTTACTTTATACATCGCAATATAAAGAGCTTCATTACTGAATAATGTTACGTTGCATCCATTTTGGTCGACAACGCATCTGTGATAACTTTAATAGCTTTAATTTAATTGATGACTGTTAATAATCGACGTTAGCCATTTACTGTTAGAGAATCGTCTGTTCGTTTATCGACTTTTCTTATAAAAACAAAAACGTTCGTTAGGATTTGGTTAAAAACATACCTATTTATTCAAATTTTTTATATATTTTTTTTATTTAGTATACGTTAATACTTGACATTAACCCCACGTGATGGTAAGTGATGAGGAAGTCTAAGGTGATGGACACATTAACTTAGTAGAAGCCTATTCACTCTCCTGTTAAGGACTCCCACGTCATAAGTAACTGGGAACATCGAAGCAGGCAAGCTATTAGGCAGGCAAGCAAGCTATTCCAAAAATAGAAACGAAATAAGTTAATGCTTGAAGACAGTTCGTCCTATAACAAAAGTAATATGTTGTAATGTAATTAAATATAGTGGAATACATTGTACAACACCGTTAAATTTTACAGTATTGGTATAGGAAAAACATTAAGCCAAACCTCTGTAAAAATAAAAAGCTGTATGTATTTTAAATTGAAAGTAAAAATTCTTATAATGAAATTCACAGAATTACTAATAAAAGTAATTAAGCGAAATATATAAACGTACGAGTAACCTAAAGTGGGTTAAAACAGAATAAAGTTTCTCCAGAAATGAAAACTTCAAAAAGTTTTTCATGTATGTGGTTTTATTACAAAGCCTCAGAGGCCAAACTTAATAAAGAATAATGATAATACGCATATGGAAGGATGAGTCCTTTATGTCGAGTTGATAGCTGGCTGTAAGATTATGTGAAGATTAATATACTACTACCCAAGTCATTAGATTGTTCTTAGAAATATAAATCTAGAGAACATTTCCACTATTGATATAAATAATGCTTAAGAGTTTACTGAAGTATTTCATAAGAAGAATAACAAAATTGGGAAAAAATAGTTCGTGGTTTCCCCAACTATGTAAATATTCATATGACTTTTATTTAAGTTGTGATTAGAATCACTTATAACCTATTGTGAATTCCCAGATTGTTTAACTATGTGATAATGTCATTATAACTTTAAGCAACATTCTTTAAACTTGTTCTGTACTGTTATGTTTTGTAAGGACACGGATAAATGTATGATATTATGTTTTATCTATTGTGTAAGATAAAAATCAGTTATATTTTAGGCAACATAACTTTTTGGCAAAGGGAAATCTCCCGCCATCTAAGATGCCATGCCTGAGGTGCAGCCGAGCTCTGACTGTTTAGTGTTTGGAACTTGTATATATGCGTTATAGGAAATTTCAATAGCGTGATTCAGGTATGGCGTGACGTCATCGTGTGACGTGTAGTGTGGTCGTCACACCTTTGGCGTAAGAGTAAGTAAAAGGTATCAGAGCAATCTTTCTTCATTTATAAACTATTTTAAGGATTAGCGGCTTTATTTGCATGTTTAGAAAAAAATAAATAAAAGTGAAACCAATAGTTATATTGTCTACTGTTGGGCCTTATTTAAACAAATTCAACATAAACAACATCGTTGAATCCCCGCTACTGAATAAATGAACTGCACTGAAACTCGGTTGAAAGTAAAAATAAAGCTGTTGTTTTGTTTGAGCGCGCAAACTTTGTATTATCCATCTTTCACTTGATGTAAAGTAAATTATCCGGTTATAAAAACAAAGTAAATATCTTGTTTATTTTTAAATACTCGTATAATATATAAAATCACTTTCTTACATAACTGATAGGTTTTTTAGTAATTTTAATCGATTACATAATTGCAGAGCATAACTGTGAGTTCTTAAGCTTTTGCATCATTTGTCTTTTTAATTGTTTGAAATCCCGTAAGATTTGTGTAATTCGTTTCAGGGATATTCAGTACCAGGTGACACGGTTAACTTCGTTTCGCTTTCAATGAACGTTTGACATAACTTCTTTATTTATTTACCGATTTAAATGAAAAAAACACTAAATGTTAAAACTCATCGCAATATAATCCTAAAAACAGCTTTCAAATCGTATAATCCGTTTCTGAGATTAGCGTGCACAAACATACAAGATAAAAACATTGTTTTCGGTTCTCTTGCGTATATATAATGGCCCCCAGTTATGAATTTTTAAATATATTCACCATGTACAGAGAGCGATCAGTTACAGTTTTATTATATCGCCTCTTTACTAGAGCAACGTGACATCTCATCAAAAGCTTTTTTTTATTACTTCATATTCAAAACCGCGACGTCGAATTTTATTTTCTACAAAAACCCTGTATTTTTAATTTAATTGTTTCGCGACGGTAAAATTATCAATTTAGAATTCATCACCACTTAAATGTTTGAAATGGCTCTCCTCTAAAATTGTGATTTTAAAAATATCACGTTATTCTTGTAAAGAGGCGATATGTATAAATTCCGAACATTAAACAGTTATAATTCTACAATAGAACCGATTTATTGTACTTCTAAAGGTTGATGAAAAATATATAAGCAAATTCTCGCATTTGAAAATGAGATCCTTCAATTTTCGACCTTTCATTCTACATTATTATATTAGCTTAGCGAAGCCGGTGAATAGATTGAGCAAACATTTCTCTGTAAGTTTGCTTTAGGTAAAATCCTGTCAAGGCCGGTGTTATTATATTCCACGACCTTGGTTCCAACTCAATACCTTAAAGCCTCTCAAATATTTTACAAAGCAATTTGAGGGCGTTCACAGACTTTTAATTTGAACTAAAGAAATAAGTAATAATACTGTATTCTAAATAATATTCACTTTAATCTCAAAGTTAGATTTTAAGAAAATTTTAATCTTCTCAAGTTGTAATAAAAACAATTTGGGTTATGAGTATTTTTGTCTTAATTTAGAAATTACTACTTTTGGCCACTTCTCGTAGAACCTTTGAATTATAATTGGGTGGCCTAGTTACATGATAATTATAATTAATAGAAAATAAATAACAAGTTAACGGTACATTCGTAAATATATATTATATACCCGCATTATTTCGATTTTAAGTTAGTTTTAGACGAATTAAATGTACCTAAGGTATGGAGAGCGCGGTTCTCTGATACAGTATTTAATTGGCAAAATATATTTTAATTTTTAATAACCTTATATAGAGGATCCGGATAGGTCTAAAAGGTGTGGTGGTTAGTAATATCTATGTATATTTTATTTTAATTATGGTAATACATTGATAATTCATATATTGTTATGGATATTGGGTTCTACCCTCCATTTTTGTCGTTTTTTGTATAAATGCGCCATCTGCCGGGTAGTTTATCGTCGGTGTTAACGATTTGAGAACGCAAGCAGTGTGGCTGCAATTTTTGCTTTTATATCGCTAAAATTCTGCGAATTTTGGTAATCTTGATGAAAGTGTGACTTCACGAAGTTCAGGGAAATTGGCGTCAACTTAAGACGATAACGGAAACTATCTCGACGCTGTATAAACCGCCACGTAACGGGTCCAAGGTTAGTGGATTCCCTTTTTAGTGTATGCATTCTTTATTGTTAGGAATTGCCCAGAATAGGACATTCAGAACCCCAAATTATACAGTCTAATGATAACATTCCCTTTTTTGTTATTAAATATGATCTTTGTATTTATTCTATCGATTTTGAATAGGTTATCGCGTGAAAAAATTACGGACCTGATGTCTGATAAGTCTTCGAGGCGCCTTTGGAGGGCAAACGAGAGATGTTTGAGAATTTAATAACATTCCAACGAGACCAAGAGCGATATTTTCATAAATAACAAATTTTATCTAAAATTCAAAAGTATCATGTGACAATATAGCCTGGAGGATAGCGGCGGCTGTAAAGGCTCGCGGCAATAACGTCACACCCTCACTTATTAGGATTCCTCAACGAGTAGCAGGAATTCTCAATAAGGATCGACTTCGCTTATATTGACGATATCGGTGCTTCGAGTTTCGACTTCTATTTTCCATATCGAGGAGATAATGGAATATCTTTGAAATTTAGGCTTATCTTGGATTTTTATGTTGAGCTCAGTTGTATCTGCACTAAAAGATCGATTGACAAAAATAGATTTAGGTGTGATGAATTGTTTATTTTGATTTATTTAACGCTATCCGTGACTCGAAACATGCAGAATCTTAGTATTGTGTCTATTCAGGGCTTATCTCATATTTTAATTATTTATTGTTTGATTACACTTTACTTAAAGGTATAACTCCTCGGCGTATCTTTCATTCCTCAGTACTAAAATCATGAACTTTGGATACATTCCTTTTATCGTATTCGCACAGTCCGAGCAACAATGCATAGACCGTGTACTTAATCTTCATTCTCCGTAAATTCCTCGTACGTAAGTAGAGGTCGGTAACATGTAATTTGATTCAATATACTGGAGTCTGATGACCGCCTGGGAAGATACAAATGAGGGCTTAATGAGCGGGGTTTGGAGTCAGGGCTGACTACTGATGATGTTTTACATCCCCGCCTTTTTAAGCAAATAATCGACAATTTGACCTCCAGTGATAAACAATTTCTTGAGCGTCTCCATGTTTCAGACGGTTAAATCATCGGTCCCAGGTATTATCGTAGATATTAGTCATCAAGCCCTGTCAGAGACCTTTGGGTGGCATAAAATCTTCTGATACTTGGATTTGCCATTAACCTCTGGCTCACTCCGCCCTGGAGCAGCGTGATGAAGTATGCTCCTTATCCTTAATGATGAGGATAGACTCGCGCCATATAGTAGTCCATTCATGTATTCATCATTGATGTAGTCATTCAATCAAAAGTAAATTAAACTGGTCACTTGATTGTAAATGATCACTACTGCCCATGGACATCCAGAAACCAAGGTAGCTTTGATATTTGGCGGCCATGTTGCTTCTAAAATTCCGAACAAAATCACTATCAAGAAAATGGCATCAGGTCCCTCCTGTTGAAAGGATGATTTATACCATCCATCCCGATAGTTACCCTGCATGATATTAGAGAACCACATTTCACACTCTCATTTTTAATAAAGTTGCACTAATTATTTATGAACAGTAAATCAAAAACACTATGAGAAACCTCCCTTCCTTATGATTGTATGATCACACAGAAAACACGATTTAAATAGGTAAGGAAATAAATTAAATAATGCTAACTTGTTCTCAATTTTATATACAAAATTCATGAGTTGTGTGTCACTAAACTCCCCCTAACGTTACAGTTTAGACTGATTTTGGTAAAATTATGAAGCGCATCTGGTGTTAAATGTCCCCAGGCAGCAAGTTACAACACACTAACTACTTCGCACTACTAATTCTTGTTGCGAGTGACATAATGTACCCAAGAGCTAATTCTGCACTTGGCTAAACATCTGGTCCGAATGGTAATCGTAATAGGAACCCTGCACAAGTAATTACAATCCAATGGGTTATGAGTCGTCTCGTGTTGAATATTCATAACTGACCATAAGGATATTGAAACGTACGTGAGTTGAGTCTAGGAGGTAGGTAGGTAGAAACCTCAAGCAAAGCAAGACTACGCTGTTAATGAAATCAGATAGATTAAAGGACGAAAATTGTAGAATCAAGTTAAATCATTCAAGAAATATTGTCAGAAGCCGTAACAATCCAACTACCAACAGCGCCAATGTAAAATTGATCAGGTTCTTTAATGTAACGCGTACTGAATCACAAATTACAACAGCGGTTGGGAAAATAGAAAACAGAATTTGCAGCAGCTGAGGATGTAAATGTTGTACATCCCTGGTAATGAGGAGTGGCCGCCGCGAAGCGATTTATAGCGCTTTAAGCGGTGAAAAATTAACGAGCTCGAGGCCTCTGTTTTTACGGCTAGTAATAACATTGTTATGTGTGAAAAATTGCGCATCATTTTTTAGTTAGCGGCACTGCGGGCGTTGATGTGAACGTATACCTACTCCTAAAATGCTCGCAACGGAATTTAAAAGTATCTCGTTTATTTCACGAAATTTTGTTTTATTTCTTCATCCACGTGTAATTTTAAGTTTAATTAGTTGTACTTTTTTAACGGTTCCCCTGGTATTGGTAATAGTTATTTCTACCGTAATTTATTTTACACTTATGAAACTTTAAGAGAAAAAACCCTCTACTATGTACATCAATTGATGAATTTAAAGTATCGCTTTACTCATATTACAGTGCAGTTGTATTATTCTGACAAGAAATTTTTTGTAGTTTTGGGCGGCCTTGGATAAAGGACCCCATATCGGCAGACTAAGGATGGATGGACATGAATAATACTAATAATAATAATGAGTTCATATTAATATTGATAATATAATCCTTAGATGAACATCTACCACCGAGCGGGCTGGCTTCTGCCACTTCTTACCTTGATCTGCCGTCCAGGCCGTTTCCAACACGGCAAACTTGATACAACTTACTTCAGGTGTACATAAACTTTCATTTTTACCTACACTTGTATATTTGTATACTTGTATAACAAATATTGTTAGATCGTGGAACAAAACAGCATGAAATCAAAATTAACCGTACATATCTGTGGTACATATTTTAAAACGATATTCATTAAATTCAGAAAAACAAAACCTCGACCCTTCATAAATATTTCAGTCTCGTATGGAAATCGCGGGAGCCACGACTCGGATTCCATTGTTCCAACATTTTAACTGCGAAACTTTTTTACTGCTCCAAAGTTGCCTATTAATGCAAGTTTCCGACAAAATTGTGTTCAGTGGTGGATAATTTACAAGGACCATTCGTAACTTGGCCACCTGCAGCCGCTAATGGTGAATTGTTTTCGGCATCTGTTTTATAGTTTTAATTTTGCGTATATAAATATTTTTATAGAAACATAAGGTATGTTATGTACTGACCTTTTTTATAAAATGTCTTGTTTTTAATTGTTTTACCAACGTATGTCTAGTTGCCGGTTGTACGTATAAAAAGTTATATCAAAAACGCCATAAGTAGTTCAATTCCATTCACCAGAATCTCGAAAATCAGAACATGTTATGCAAATCGATGTCAAAAATCGTTAAGTGGTAAGATCCTTTTACATAAACCAATCTACCTCCAAGACAAACTATTTATTTCCCAGGAATTTGTGTAAACTTAAAATAGCCTTAAAAGCCACACGTCTAAACAAAGAAACAGAGTTGGTAAAGTTTAAAAATGAAACAATTTACTGAGTTCCCCAAACTGCCAAGTTTGCTCGGAACAACTACAAAGTTATAAACTAACTGTTTCTTGATGCGGTTTTCTTTTCCAACACTTTGTTTTGTGTTTTGTTAGAATAGTTCATCACAATGTCTCTGCCCGCTCATCGTCTCGCTTCCAGTCGATTTATATACGTTTACTGTTACAAATATTATGTTATTAATTTGCATCCTTCATTCGTAATTGATGCGTTGTTGGCTAAGAAAGAAGGAGAAGAAAGTATCGTCTTTTAAATTCCCAGCAGAACACGACAACCAGGAAGTCTACGAAAATATATCGATATTAGTAATAATTGTAATTGTTGTGAACCGCGTTGCTACACATATTATATCTAATTTAAGGAAAAGTCAGCATATATAAAAACACATTCGTTTTGATTTTATTGTTACTGAAGAGCTGTTAGATATATACGGATAGATCTAGTCCGATGGGATAGCAACAAATCAACAATTTCGACTGTAACCAGTCATATGTCCAATGAATATAATTTTGGTACTTGGTCTTTTTCAAAGTGTTCTGAACAAAGTTGAGACATCAATGCTCTATCTGCTACCATTTCAGACTTCATAAAGGACAAACAGACAAATATTGATTTTTATACATAGAAGATATGATTGAAGAAAAGTTACTGTTTTTTTTTCTGGTCGAAACACTATCCTGATATTTCTCAATTAAGAACATCCAGAACAGTGTATCAGATTTTGTGGCCGATGATTGATACGTATGGTAAGGAAACAAATCTATGGGTTAGACATACAAAAGTTTTATTAACATCGTTTTTTCATCGAATGAACTATAGAAATAACGATAATGACTGACTCGTGTAACCTTCAAGATACACGAGTACTCCTTATTGTACAGTAATTTTAACTTGAAAATTTCTTTTAAGAATTTTAACAATATAACGTAGGAGACACGTAAATAGCCCAACAACCCACGGGTCTTTTTGTTAAAAAGAATTTCTACAAGATAAATTAAATGATGAATTTTTTAGAGAAGCTTAACTTATAACTGTGTATAAGAAATTTCTTTGCATTTATTATAAAAACACTTCTGTTACCAATTTAAGGCGTTATTAGAAAGAACATGAAAATGAATCATCGACCTTGGTCCAAGTGTTTTGAGGAATCCAGTGACATACGCCTGTATAGACACGAAGAGAAAAATTATATAAAGATAAAGATCTAACCTACATAACTAAGATAAAAGAAGTAGAGGAATAAAGCGTAGACCTGCGAATGCTATGAATAATTACAACATAATAACAAAAGCCCTCGTTAAAATGTAAATGGGTTACGCGGCCCTCAATTGAAATTTATATTTTTTACAACCAAGGTGCGGACTATAGGGCGGACTGAGCTTGCTGCGAATTGAAGTTTAAGAGGATAAAATTGTATTTTTACTGAAGTGGGGCAGGGTTTTTTGGGAACGGTTCGATTTATGGCCGTAGAGGTTGGTAAGTTTTCAGGCACTTTCATTAGACGATTTTGCGCCTGACATGACCTTGGCATCAAGTTTCTCACAGGTCTCTAGGCTATGTATGTATAGTTTATGTAATAGTCGAGGAGCCCAAGCGGCGATTTCGGGATTTACTACAGCTACTGATATACAGGGATACCTTTGTCCCGGTTAAGTACTTCCACCTAACTAACATAACATACTTATAACTACATATCACTAACATAGGTAACATAACTATGTATGTTTTATACCACTTGTTCACTATTTGTAAATTCGAACAATGAATTTCAAGCCTCTTATTATACTATATGTCTTCATGTGGACGTGCAAGTTATGTTTCAATTTCAATTATAACGTCAAAGCCTAAGTACTTTAAGTAAGTTACCAAAGACCACATTATCGATCATGATTAACTTGAGCATATACGAACGGAGGAATTAAAAGTTTCAGGTGAAACACGCATACAAATTATAAAAGGATTGGATGGTACTGCCCGTATAACAGCTAGCCTTTTGTTTTTAAAAGGGGTAATGGAGTCGCTGTATTTAAACCTTTTTAATTCAAGCAAGACTGTTATGCATATTGCAATAAACATCAATTAGCCTATATTCAATTATAAAAGTTCGATCTACCAAAATCAAAACAATATAAGTGAATTTACAAAATAATCCTCTAAACATTTCTCGGTCATAAATCTAAGCCGACGCAAGTAAAACGTAACATTTTGCTGATAAATCTGGTAATAGTGAAAATGAAATCGCGATGAGTTATTGCCGCGGTGAGGATATAAATAACCTTGTTTCTCTTGTTTGCCATTATTTCACAAAGCTTTTCGTATTGTATCGAGAATGAGAATAAACCGTTGACCGTTTAAACGACTAGGCTGTAAATGTTACAGGGCGCACTTGAACAGAATTTCTGTTTCACTCTGTTTTGGGGAACTACTTAAGCGGAGTATTATTGTAATCTTACATTGCTATTTCGTATCATGACCTTCATGAATAAGCTTATTTATAATCTTACTGGAGTCAGTTACCAACCATTGCCTTTTATCTGGCTGGAGGCTTGAAACAACTTGAGAGCTATTATTACCTGTCTTACTTCTCTTCTTTCTGTCTAGCATGAAGATTGTTATTTACGGTAACAATCGGGACCGTAGGCTTAAAGTGCTCTCCGATACACGTAAACGTTCTGGAAATTTTTGCCACTAGAGGCCATCTAATTCTGTCGATCACTTAGGATCGACGCGAGCCGCCGGGCTATGAGGGCTGCAAAATAGTTTTGTATTGTTGTATATTGATGTACTCTAATACTGAGGATCGAATAGTATGAGATATGATTTACGCTATGTTATCACAATCGAAGTCCTTATGTCATAAAGATCAATTGTGATAAAACGTGAAATGAGTCCGGCCACAAAATCGTATGAAACACCAATTCCATTTTAATTTTATTTAATGTGCTTATTTTTATACTCTCCATCACAATCGGTCCCGCTATTTCAATAATATGAAATTTTATTTGAATATTGTCTTAATAAACTCTTTTAGTCTCGGGTCTCCTTTTCGAATATAAAAGGTAGTAGCTATGGCAGCGGCGAAAAGATCGTATTATTTATAAATAATAAATATAAATAATCGTTTTTTGTTATTTTTTTTACGATATGGAACCTCTTTAGTGTAAATCTGTTCATGTAAAAAACATATCAAATTACGATATTTCTTCTAAAACTTAGTAACTCTTCATATCTTATGACATGATCTGTAACAGACATTTTGTATAGCTGTAGGTTTTTTGCAGAAGGACTCAAAATGCATTGCACATTCGAGCCGCATTTTATTCGTATGATATTGAATAAGTAACACAACTTTGATTAACATTTAAAGCATCCAATAGTCGTAGATACCTATAATAAAACCTAATTAAAAATTAAAAAACCCAAAATTAAAAAACAAAGTTTACAAAATAAAGTACATATTATTTGACAAGATATATACGAGATCGTATACAAGAATTATCAGTATTCTCACCTTCCGGAGAACTCTCCAGACATACATATGTATTATACAAAACAAAAATGCTCTTTCCATAAAATATACGTCTAATTTCTGCAGTACCCATTACTGTCACTAAAATATATATATTACTAGCAGACCCGGCCACGCGTTGCTCTGACTATGGTTTACATACTCAATTTAGCCAACTAATTACATCGCACCGCCATCTGTTAGAGTCTTATGGGACTAATCCTTTGTAAGATATTAAACAAATAATTTGCAATAAAATAATATTGCGACTATAAATTGAGATGTAAGCTAT
>DWJN01004145.1:0-12731 GCA_018248895.1 Carystus phorcus
TAGTTTTAAAGATTTAAGCATACATAGGGATATAGGGACAGAGAAAGCGACTTTGTTTTATACTATGTAGTGATGCACTGCCCTCCGCGCAACTTTCCCTTTGCAAAACGAGCAAAAATTTGTATATTCTATCTATTAAATGTTTCTTCAAAAACAATGGCAGTATATGTTTAACTATTACTAATACTGCTCTCGACATGTGACTTGCTGTTATGTTAATGCGAGTTAGGGATTCTTAATTGAGTGCTCATAAAAAACAATGTGACTTAAATATATTTCAAGAGGAAAAATTATTGTTTATTAGTAAGCTCCCTGCACCGCTGCTTTACATCTTTTCTTTACAAATCCTACATCGAATTTTTTAATTTTTAGCGGGCCTCCAACACAGTAATGGTCCACAACAGGGCACGGGTCTTTCCTCATCACTAAGGAGACTACAGCATGCATCACTACGTTGCTTCAGGGCTGATTAGTGACCGAACAAAATGACGGAAGTTTTTATGTCACCAGGCTTCTGACATGGCTTGACGATTGTTATTTACGATAACAACTGGAACCGATGGCTTAACGTCCAAAGCACAGAAAAGCTCGAGAATTTTTAGTTATTGGCCGTCAGCATCCAGGTACTGATCGAGCCCGCAGTTGTTCAAACCTGTAGATCGCTTAGAATCGACGCGAGCCGCCGGGCTATTAGCGCTTCAAATTTCCGCTTATAATTTACTAGCATTTACCCGTAGCTTCGCTTACATTGAAGCCCTTAAATAAAGCCTCAAAGATCATAACACTTTTTATATATTTTTTTTAATAAAAAGTATCCTACAACTTGACAACCTTATCGTGACAACCTTATCGTCCATAAGAGCGTTGTGGTTGGAACCAAAAGTGCACTTAAAATCGAATGAACACGTTTTAAAGGCGTTTCATAATGGAGAATATCAAAGGTCAAACGAGCTGATGGGACACGTGATGGAACGTGGTCAATGGTGACAATGTCCCATCTTGAGGGATGTACAAGATCGGTGGTTAAGTAGCATCTTTATCATATATCGTTTCAGCGATGAAACAAATTAAAATATTATAGGATTTTTTGTATGACTTTATTAGTTTCACCAGAATGTTTGTAAACGAATATTTTGGACTTGATTTACTCGACTTTGGGTAATGGGATTTAATTTAAACTTCACACATTTGTCAAAGACCGGTGACAATGCAATAATTCGTTCAAAAACTAAAAAAAACATGCTTCCTTTAGAGTTAATAGTTCTTAACACACAATAAAATTACTAGTGAGAAAATTAATGTCACTGTTCTATAAGAGTGGGTTGCTCAATATCAATCGTCTTAATTTTTCACCAGTTTTAGTTCAAAATGCACTGTTAGTTTAAAAATGTCAAACCCAGCACCCCGCGTTTTTGAAACAGTGACATTCATTTTCTCTTTAGTAATTTTATTGTTATGTGAAGAAATATTTTTTACTTTTTAGTTTGATTAAATCTAACAGTGTGTTTTTTATTTTTTGTGAAAGTCAGATGAATTTTGTCGTTAAATTATAAGTTTACTGGCGAACTTAGTAAAATGCTATCTTGCAACATAAAAAAAAACTTTTTCTTTCGAATCAAATTGTAAATCTAAACTACTCTCGAATCCACTTGATCAGATTTCATTAAACTAAATACACACAGAAGAAACATACACATATTGAATTTGCCTTCAACCCATTAATGGCCTACTATTGAGCACGGGTCTCTCTTCATCACTGAGAAGGTCTAGAGCATACGATCATATTGGTTAATAGCGAGCCCAAATGTCGAAAGTTTTAAGGCCGTCCAAAGTCCCCCGACATGGCTTGACGACTGTTATCTAAGATAAAAATCGATGCAGATTAAATTAATTATATAGAGAATCACGCATAAATTCATGATTATATCTATTAAGGATTCTATTAAGAAGTGCATAATTTACGTAAAATGTTGCTATGCTCTTTTACTGTTTAGGATTTAGGATAACTTTTCCACGAAGAACTTCGAGCACATTTATGAGACTGAAATGCTATTATATCATTATACTCGAATATATCTCTACTTCCTACTTAATAATTCGCGTCGAAAATAATTAATCATTCTTATGAATCGGTTATTACCGTTAAGTACAAACGAGAACATTCTAGAATTCTATTTCTGGATAGCCGGGAAGTTTTCGCAGTGAACATAGGAGCAAGTTACGTTGCGCGCGCATTTTGTGTTTCAGGAGTTTACTTATCGCCTTTTCTGCCGTATCTCCGCTATAAATTTTGGAAAAATGGACGATCTCTGGCCCTTCAAGGTTGAAAACTTCATACAAGAAGTGGAGAAGACTAGATTTCTCTACGACAAGCAGCATCGATCTTACAAAGATGAGGAATTGAAGAATAAGCTATGGGACGCCATCGGGTGTAAATATGCCATGACCGGTAAGAATATATACATCACTAATTCTTTCTTGCTTTGCGAAAGTTCTTTACAATGTGGTGTAAATGTAAAATGTTGTTGGAAATATTGTTGTGTTTAAGCGATTTAGTTTTTCACATCAGATTAATTTACGAGCTGCGCAGTTTTATCGATCGGTATCTTGTATTGAAGGGCGTGTCTGGTGAATACAAGGGGAGCGCGGACATTATTATGCATGTCTACTTAGTTACTGATATTTTTTTAAATATTATTTGCAATATTTTGTTCTCATCTGTCTTAACTTTGGGTTGTTTTCACAATCTATATCTATACTAATGTTATGAAGTGCAGAGTTTGTTTGTTTGGTTGAACGCACTAATCTCAGGGACTGCTAGTTTGAATTGAAAAAATATTTTTGTGTTGGATAGTCCATTTACCAAGGAATGCTATTGGCTATATAACATAACGCTGCGACCAATAGGGGCTGAGCGTTGATGAAAAATGTTATAAAAACAAGACAAATATTCCAAGGTGATTCCTAAAATCGCCGGGTCGACATATGATAAGATGGAAATTGCCATTAGCGACAGACGACTTGAATACTTTAATGCTGAGCTAGGATCTTTTAATATGGAAATTAGAGTGGTTAAATCAATGTATAACGAACTTTAGATTCGTAAGCAATGTAAGACATGTTCTGAATTTTTGATTTTCCTTTAAAAGAAATGCCATGTTTTAAACTAATCAAGTGCTAAGATCAAATATAATGTAATCATACTGCAAGTTTTTATTCAACTGGCCCTGTGTGTGTGTGTGTGTGGTGTGTGTGTTGTGTGTGTGTGTGCGTGAATGTGTGTGTGTCTTATGTGTGAAAGGCAATGTATTATGATTTTAGGTGATGAAATATACTTAGCGGTCATCAACACATGAATAATAATTGGAAAAATACACATTAATTACACACTTCTAATCTACACTTTTATTATATACGACAGTAAAATCACTCATAATGAGGCCGTAGCTTAATTAAGGATAAACAAAATAACGCCACAATTTGTTACAGGTGTTCGAGCTAAAGCGTTCTGGCTGTCTATCTGTACACGCTATTTGACATCACTGAAAATAGTCACCATAACAAACTATATCCCCCAAGAGAGAATTCTTCATAGACAGAACTTGAAGTTCATGGAGAAGCATTTCGAAGATATCGTTCTCGATGCCACCGACGAGAAACTAGTCAAAGAGATAACAGAAGAAATCAAACAAGAGTTAGAGAAAGACAAGAATAACAATGATGGCATACCGAAGAATCTCCAGATGATCCTACGACAGGTTAAACTGAAGAAGTGGACAGACACATCTCTGATGAACAAGTATCATTCTGATAAGATACCTCAATACCGCAGGATGGTTGATGCGATGGTGGAGATAATAAAAGAAGCCATAAGACGCAGAGAAGCGTTAAAGAGAAAACAAATGCAGAGGCAGTCGGGTTAAAACTTGAAGTATACGAGGAAATGAGTTGATAAAGAAACATGTTTCAAGAATATGCCAAATAACTATCTTAACTATACCTTTTAGATGCAGTAAATGTTTAGACATACATGATTGAAATATCTAACAAGCTCGTATTTCATATTTTTTTATTTAATTTATAACTTTGTAGAATTATGATTAGTAGTCAATTAATTTTTGAAGTCTTTTAACAAAATAATTCAGATATCTATTTTCATCTCTTACTTATAAGTAATGACTAATTTTGTCGAAGCTTGTTATTTAGCAGTCTTTCAAATGTGTCTCAGTGTCTATTTAGCCTCAATATTCACGTTACGATCTATAATAATCACATAACAATCTAATATTGGATTAATGTCGTGAATTAAATGTAGCTGTAGATGACTGTTATTCACAGAGTCGAAATAAATGTCAAAAATAAATTGTGGTTTTATTTAACTCTAACTTTGTTTAGATTCGGCAAGTATAAATTTTAATATCGTCATTAGAAGAAATGTTTAGATTCTTTAAATTGGTATATCTTTCATAGAAAATTTATGTAAATAAAACAATTGTTAAGATACAATATAATTATAATTATGCTAGATGACATAAAGAAAAGAAATATGTTTTTTAAATGCCATAAAAACTTGTAAATGGCGCACGCCGTACATGTTTTTAACTTATATTCGTACGGCACAAAATGATTAAATATATTTTTTAACTAAGTTAACATTTTTAGAATTCAGAAATTTATTGAAATGATAATCATATTTTAAACTTAGGATAAGGCCTAGGATATAAAGTATACTTAGTGTATGTTCGGACTTAAAATTCCACTTAACATAAAGCGGTATTACATATACCGTGTGATTTTTGAATGCTTCTAAAGCCCGCGTTGTCAAAACTGTCAAAAATCTGTGATGAGCCAGTAAGGCAAATAAAATTAGTGCCTTTGGCTATTATGCGAACAAAAATAATAGTTCTTAACAAACCTTAACTTTATCAGTCTTATAGCATGATGTTAGAATTTGTCGTTTAAACAAAGTGATAGATGCGAGAATTCGATGACATTCTATATCTTGTACTTGGGCGCATGTGCGCATTGAACCTTTAACATGATTCTTAGTCTTCAGGATATTTCGATTCGTTTTACCACATAAACTTATAGAAGTCTTTAAATGTATACGCTACAATTTATCAAAATGGTGTCGGATTTTATTGAATACTATCTTTTACATGCGGGGTCCCCCGTTTTGAAGCTTTTAAATAAATGTCAAAGAATCATATATTTTTTTAAATAAAAATTATTCTATGTCCATTTTAATACCTTTAAGAATATGAGTTTCATGATAATCGGTTGAGTAGTTTTGGCGTGAAAGCATAACAAACAAACCAAACCAACCTGTTAAAGAGGTATTGGTACCAAAATTGTATCGTTCGAACACTTGGTTGATGAGTGACAGTTGAAAATGTTGATTTTTTGCTGATCGATAGGACTAGATATACCCGTATATATTTCCAACAGCACTTCAATGAACAGAATCAAAACTGATACAGATGATATAATGTTGACTTTTCTTTAATTTCGTAATATTTTAATATCTAAACTGCTTTTTAATATGCGTACCAACGCACCTTGTACAGCTAATTTGTTTATAAATACCTAAGTGAAATAAATTATTTGACTTTGTACCTATGCCAGTAAGATTTTGATAAAATATTAGATCCCTTTTTTCAGTTGCTATTGCCCTTATCTCTTAAACCTTTTTATTGACCCCTAATTTTTCTACTCCTTTTCTCCGAAACGTCTTCATTGCCCAAAGAGAGGTCTTATCGCCCTCTATAAGAAATACTGCTAAGCCCTTTTCTTAGTTATAGTATAACAGACCAAATAAAAAAAGCCGATAACATACAGAATGAAACTTAAATTGTAGAATTGTAATGCTTTGAATTGTGAGTTTTTTTAGTATGGCTTTCTCATAATTTATCTAGATTTTATCACCGGTATAGTGAGGTTGAATATTTATTACAAGCTGTTATCTAGTTTCAGCTATCTGGTTTCGGTTTGTAATCAAATCTTGTAAATTAAAGTAGACTCATTTTCTAGTGTCAAATTAAACTGAAATTTGGCGCACATTTGCTTGTCCTTACAATGCACATTATTTAAATACCACATTTTTTAATCTAATATAGCTGACTTATTATTTCTTTAGTAACGTAAAATTTGCTTGAATATTTATTTTAAGTAATTTATTATTGCAGAATTACTATGTTACTTCACTATGTTACATAGATATTCTTTACAATCTGCCAACAATTAAGCTGTACTTAATCATACAGAACTTAATTAAAAAGTACAATAAATTGTAATCATTAATAAACCGTACATTTATTTAATGCAAATTACGCTTATGCAAAGTGAATTAACAAAATTTTGAATCGTATTCGTAGAAACGGTTGGAGAAGAATCTAAACAATATGGTGAACAACATAAATTATTCAAACATACATATTAATATTCGCCGCGGAATAAACGCTTAAAACATGACTAATATTTCTGGGTAATTCATTATAACAGGTGCATTATTTAGATGAAATTTAATTGTCATCAGATTCTACCCAAAGGACGTAACAGTTGATGAAATCTCGACTTTATTTTATTAAGTTTACAATTTATTTCTTAATACACGGTTGCTTAAGGCTTTTTTGTTTGCGGAACCGGGAAGATGATAAATGTGAACTGGCACAGGCTTTAACCCAAAACCGCCACCCAAAATAACAACAAGGATATAAACGCGACGGCTAGAATCGACATTTTTTATTACCGACAAACGAGTAGACAGGACACATAATGGTAAGTAATCACCACGTATGGACGCCAGTGTTACTGGTAAAGGGTAAGTAAAGGTAAATGAGTTGACAGAGAAATGAAAAAAGAAAGAGCTAGAACTGACTCCTAGTCCCCAGCTGAAACAAGAGACGTTAAGCGACTGACTTAAGCAAGAGGGTAGTATCTTCCCAGATTGAAGGATTTCATTATTTTCAATGCTCTTTGGTGTATAAATAATCGCTAAAAACTGGATACTTGTCAGAGTTTACGAATATAAAGAATCATTCAAATCGGTAAAGTAAAATTTAAAAATAACACATAAAAAATATAGTCAACGAAAAGCCTCCTTTTAATGAATATTGTTACGCTCAAATTGACAGATCCTTCTTTGTTTAATCATTACAACTTATTTATTTGGCTACTTCGACTAACATAATTTGACGACCCGCGTGGCGTAATGGTCACCACACCTGACCGCCGTTCGAAGGCTCCTGGGTTCGATTCCCAGCGAGGCGGAAATTTGAATTATGAGTTTGAGTTTCTGTTCGCGGTCTGGGTGTGTGTGTGTGCGTGTGTGTGTTTCTGTGTTGTCCATGGCATCCACGACACAGGGTATCCTAGTGTGGGGCTATGAGGGTGTGGTGTTATTTATAAAAAAAAAAATAATTAGTGTGTTGCGCATCATATTCAACATATATTTTTGTAGCTATTATTGTTTTATTTTCATTAAATATACCTAGACATAAAGTATTTCATTCCGTTTCTATTTCAACTACATCCGTGATAGGGCGTTACCAAAATCGTATTATTCGTTCCCCGTCCGAATTCGGTGGACATATTCAATTTCACGGATAACCAGTGCGCGTATAAACAGCTTTTCTGTTTCGGATAACAGATATGATTTCTGTTACGAATCGGATTTATATTATAATTAAAATTACAACAAGTAGTTCAGAGAAGTAGTTTTTAGCTTATAAACCGTATTGATGCACTCATAGTCCGGCGGCTCGCGTCGATCCCATACGATCATCAGAGTTAAGCAACTGAGGACGCGGTCGGTACCTGGAAGAGTGACTGCTAATGGCAAAATTTGATTGTTTCTTCGGAGGGCACGTTAAGTCGTCGGTCCCAGTTGTTATGTTAAAAAACAGTCGTCAGCTATGTCGGAAGCCTACGGGCGACTCAAAAACTTCCAACACTTAGACACTAACTCCTCCACTAATACGTACTGGAGCAGCGTGGTGGAATATGCTTTAAACCTCCTCAGTGATGAGGAGAGACCCGTGCTAAGTCTACTCAATCTTGACAAGAACATATTCGCTTGTGTATTCTGGCGAGAGTATTGACGCGAGAGACTTATTTCAGTCTTTCTCAGTATTCGTAACACAAGACGAAGCAAGTGTCGTCCGAACTGAAAAGATATTTACGAAAGAATACTTGACATATGTCGAGTCGTCCGATAGTGGCTGGGAGAACAAAAATTGTTATTGTTATACTTCGAAAATGGATTTGACTTGGAATGAATGTTGTTCGATGACAACGTGGTTCGGAATTGTATCAATAGATGTCACTGTTCCGGTTTCTGAATCACACTATTTACACATTACATTTTATTATATTAAGTGCATACATAATTTTGTCAAACTATTTTTTTTGCCCAAGTTGTATATATAAATAAATTATATAATAATAAATGAATAGTTTATTTTAAATCTTTTAAGTAAAAAACCCGTTCATGTCAAATTAATGGATTTGGGGCTTCATATATCGCGAAGTCCCAGCAAACCTCTTTGAACTTTTAAATTCTTTTGCCTTTTTAATCACTAAAATGTGTTCGCCAATAAGAGAAGAATAAAACGTAATACTACTTAATTTCTTTCACTCTCCATTGATTTCGCAAATCGTTCAGAAGCAATATTCTTATACAAAGCGGAAAAATCCATCCAACTTTAAAGCAGTCTTCGAAGTTTTTATCCGTTTTAATTCACTCGCAACTTTTGTGGGTAATGGATTTACAAATCTAGGGAGATTACGTCTTGAGTTTAAGTTTGGGTGCGTTTATAGGGTAGCCGATATTCGCAACTTTAGTTAGATTAAATGAGACATTTTTTTGTAGACTTCATACATATGATTTTCATCATCGTTATATCACTATATACATATGTACGTCATAATCGTCTTATATACATTGGGTTAGTATTGGGTTATAATTTACTAGTAGACCCGGCGAACTTCGTATCACCTTAGTATATTTGTCCCGTTTTTGTAACATTCTCATCAATTCTCAGTTTATATTGGTCGTAGCGTTATACTATATAGCCTATAGCCTTCCTCGTTAACTGCACTATGCAACACAAAAAGATATTTTTAATTCGAATCAGCAGTTCTTGAGATTAGTGCGTTCAAACTTTCAAACTCTTCAGCTTTATATTATTAGTATAGATCTACATTCTAACATGGACATGACGCTGCACGCGCTCTTATCTAAGTCAAGAAATCAAGGCTTTATCTAAGTCAAGAAATCTCATACGATATAAATAACATTATTCTCTTCTCTAAAGACATTTGCGTGTACGTATCTTGGATGATTGGGTATCTCTTCAGTATGAAAATTAGTGCAAGCCCAACGTATTTATAGTTTTGATGAAAGTAATGTTAACTAGTCTTTCAATATTAAAGGTGAAGAATCAGTTGTTACATTCATACGAAGAAAATGACAGTAAATGCAATCGAAAACCTATGGTAGCTTAGTTGATTCAAGTTATATCAAATATCCATTACTTAAGTAGAAGTGTCTTATAAATCACTAATAGAAGTGAAAATGTATACCAAATGGTATAATTATATAAACAAGAGCAATATACAAAATATATTATCCCGAAGCATCACAGGTATTTAGTGACATAACTGTAGCTTACGAATGTATAGAGCAATATCATGCGAGTTTCAATTTACGTGTTTGTAATATCATTTCGAAATGTTATTATGTTACGAATATGTGTACCGAGAAAATATTGAAATAATTTCATAACAAGGCGAAATTGGTAATATATAATAAAAATAATTATATATTATTAATAAAATAAATATTAAAAGATATCTCCCTTCTTACTATATTTTCTCCTGTATATGTAAAAAATGGATGATAAGTGAAGTCAGACTTTTTTTGCTTGAATCAGTTACCAAATGACTTGATGAAAATTCCGTATTATAAGCAAACCGAATAAAAAGTAAAAACAAATACAAGGTTTCTTTACTGCGCTGTCATAGACGTTATGTAAGCTAAAACTCGATGTTTACCTGAAAATGTTCCAGGGCCCTGTCTTCTACATTTGGGATTCATCATCATACCAGCCCCAGTCCAGTTCAAAGATTCCATTACATTCATTATAAGAGAAGTTAATAAGCGTGTTAGAAAGAGAATTCCTAACCGACTAACTCATCAACGTCCAGTCCAAACTCTTTGAGCTAAAAAGCTGAAACTGTGCACACGTTTCCATTATAATGTAGACAAGTATTAAGATGAAATATTTCGATACTCACACAGAGAAAGACCAGTGGATATAGCAGATGTTATTTGCACATAAAACAAACATTTGCTATGAGATCCAATAGTAAATTTAAACCATTCTCGAAAACACACAAAAAATGTCTTTAAAATCAATACAATTGTTTAGGACTAGTTCAGTGACGAACGCACTAACTGAAGATAATAGATAGTTAATTATATATGTAAAAATTAACTGGTAACGAAACGGCAATTTCCGCTTTTCCGAAACGTTGTTGCTAATATGTAATCCACGCTGATTTAAATAAAAGATCGTCCTTCATACCAACCTCCTCATAAAGGAACCCTTTAACTGCTTTGTAAACTAGTAGTCAGTCTTTTGATAGATCTGCAAGCAAACTTCGAAGAAGTTCGCTTCAAAGTGTTTTAAGAATGGTAACGACTTTTTTTCTATTTTATACCCGTGTTTTATTACTTTTGAAGGTGTTGTAGCTCGACTGCTACCTACTCTAGTTCTAAGTTGGCTTAAACTGTTATCATTTTTTTCGTACAAATTTTCCAATTAATTAGACATCTGGAAATCGATCAGAATGACGTTAAATTATTTTGTTACATTGTAACGCGCTGGTAATAAAAGCGTGTCAAAAATAAATTCTGTATTTGTATGGACATATAGAAAAAAACTATCGAGCCTTCAGCTCAATTGGTCAGCGTTTTGTGACGTGCGACCTACATTTGAGTGTCAATTAGATTGGCGCCAAAGGGCTCATCCGGGGTTTTATGTACAGAGGGGACTGGGAAAGTTTATTAGTCACTGTGTGGCCGGGTCACCTTTGTGACATCTGCAGGCATATGAGATTGTAAATCATTGCGGTCGTAATGTTATCACCCTGTTAAAAGTCTATTGCGAGGTACCACGATGGAGAAGACTAGGTCAATCGTGTGTTGCGGTGGAAGAATTAGCGTTCAGAATTAGAATTAGCATTTCATGAGCCTAGTGACTCTGGTTGCGAAGCTTCGAGTTCCAGCCGAGATAGTCATTTATTTGAGAAATAGATATTTGTTTACGGGTTGTGGGTGTTACTGAGGTCGTATCTAAATTATTATGTTCATCTGATGTACATGTATGGAGTGGTATCCTATACATATAGTATAACGAAGTAAAAGTCTTAAAGAAGTCATCAAATTTCTTGCGTCACTAAATTACCTGCTTGACCTCTTTCCCCATCCGATACAAAATCTACGACGTCTCGGATTCCTTGTTTATCAACCCCAATAAGGAAATAAGCGTAATAACGTCCAGTGATAATAGTATTACCTTCACCGAATAGGGTATAGCTCAGAGACGTTGCCAAGCGAAATTGATCGAGGAGTCCATCTCGAGTACAGCAGATAAGTGCGTGTATCCTGTAGCTATGATTTATGGCCTCTCCTTGGCCTGTTGGACGTGACACAGAGATATCTAGAATACAATTCCTTTTGTATTTAAAAGAGACGAGTAAAAGAAAAGTAGAACGTTGTGACGTATTTTTATTATAATCCTGTCCTCGGTGGCTTTACGGATTTTATAAAATCCTCTTTTCTGCAGAACGCGTCTATCGAAGTAATATTTAACAATACTAAGAACATCTTACACAAACCACTCAATTTAAAAAACATATCTGTTAAGGTAAGGCTTATTACATACACGTTCGCAGTTTTTAGTAGAATGGTGTAAAATTATGGATGTAGTAACCTTTTTTAACTTCGAACAAATTTTCAAAATCATTTTAGTAGTTACCGTATTACTAAACTTTACATTAAACATTAAAAGATCTGAGCAGTTTTATTATTACAAAATTCTATTACTGTTTTGCCATAAAATGTCTTTTTCATGAAACTGATTATATATGGCTAGCTACCACTCTCTTTTTACCAAAGAGTATATATGTACATCGCTAATAATGTTCTAATACCAGTTACCTTAAAAGAAAAATTCGCTAGCCTTCAACATTTACAACTTTCAAGAAAACTCGCATTATCGACGCAACCGTTGGATCAAAGCTCTAAAAATCTCATAAAAACGCACTCGCAAACAAGTTGAGTTCAGAAAACTCATAAAACGCTCCATGCTGTCTATAAAGGAGTTTATAAACGAAGTTCTGAAGCTTAAGTTGTGACTTTTGCTGCGAAGTAAGTTCCAACTTATAAGTAACATGTTCCAAACGTGGATAAAGTTACGGCAGATCCAAAATTATATATTGATAGTACTCGCACTCGTGATAAAAATGTAACAGGCTTGAATATGGATTAAACATGTATGTGTGATATGTTTTTTACTTGTTACTGGGAAAACTATAATACTTTAACGGAATATTGCGTTGATGATAGGAAGTAACTATAGATAAATTGAAAGTAAAAAAAACAGTAGCAGTCGTGGGACTGCCGATAGAAGTGAAAACGGAACTATTAAGTTGAGAGTAATTAAAAC
>DWJN01004146.1:0-12731 GCA_018248895.1 Carystus phorcus
TATTTATTTCGTCTTAGGAACTTACAGCTCACTTAACGAAAGTCAAAAACTACTAAAAACAACAATCTCAGTAACATTACTCATATTTTATGAAATACAAAATATATTGTTAATAGAATCAGTTACTGATCTAGTAATCGGTAGCTGATACTATAGAAATTCCTAATGTCTCGATAGACAAAACCTATCTATCTAATCATCGGGTTTATAAAAATAACACATACTTAGTCACTATCACCCGATTACACCTAAATAATGCCTTCTAAATGACAATTAAAATGAAAATCCTAATAATTATTATATTTATGAAGAATTGTAATCACTTTTACTAGTGATTTATACTAAAATTATAAAGCTGAAGGTTGATTGTTTGTTTAAACGCGCTAATTTCAGGAATATCTGATTTGAATTGAAAATTTAATTTTCTGTTGGATAATTCGTTTACCGAGGAAGGCTCTTAGCTATGTAATGTATACTACGACAAATATTCGGCCAGTCAAAATAGACAGGTGACAAAGTGATACGAAGTAGACCTAAGAAGTTCAGCTTCTATAGGTTAAACACATTTACTAGACAGACTCCTAGGAACATGATGACTAATTTAGCTTTACTCATGTAAAAGGTTACAAAAATCGTAACGCCAACGCTATTTTTCCGGTCTCATGGCGCGCCTAAAGTTCATTTCAATAATGGCTTTGTCAATGTACAAAAATAATTAGATATTCCGATTTCATACGCATCAAATAAATGATTAAGAAATAATGCGTTATTAAGAATAACTAAAATACTACTCGCCAGAAGTCGCTAAAATTTAAATGGGAAAAAAGAAAGATTAATCAAAATAAGTACACCCAGTAAAAAGTTATTATATAAGACAAAAAAATACAGTCACATTGAGAACCTCTTCCTTTTTAAAGTCGGTTAAAAATAAAATTGTAACCAACAACAAGTCATAGTTTCTCACATTTTTGTTATTATACTAACCTTCACGTACTTACTTATACAGTATAATATTTAACAAGGCCATATAAAGGATAGGAATTCTTCAAAGGTCTATTGCGTAACATGAAATATTTGGAGTTTGCTCGTAGTGTAATCTAATAATCCCGACCGGACCTAATTCGCTTTATGCGTGGAGTTATAAACTTTCACAGGTCCGAAAGTGTATCAAAGTGAACGCATCTTTGGCAGTCTGCTCATTAAATAAACTTGTTTAATATCACGACATTATTTCAAAATGAAAATACATTTTCATGTAAATAATATTTAAATGAACTTAATGACGTGAATGTTGCTGTGATGCTTTGCTTTTAAATTGTTTTATTTTAGGAAAGTTACTAGCGTTATATAGCGTACTGCTTTATATTCATCAGTAGAGATTTTAAACATGAAAATCTACATCCTGAAATACGAACTAGCATGATTTAGTTTAGTTAGAAACGAGTCAGTTTGATTATGAACGAGTTTTAAGATGACAAATTAGTATATTAGATTTTACAGTTCTATAATTTGTAATTTAAATTTAAGTATATTTCATTGACTTAGTAGGGTATATCGGTTAATATTTATTAAAATCAGAAAGCGTAGATGGTATAAAATTCATGACAAAAGTACAACTACACTTTTAATTTTATCTGGTACACGGTAATTTGTTCGTATAAATCTTTCCTTGATAATATAAAGCTGAAAAGTTTGATAGTTTGAACGCACTAATCTCAAGAACTACTGGTCCGAATTGAAAAATCTGTGTGTGTTACATAGTACAGTTACCGAGGAAGGCTAAAGGTTATATAACGTAACGCTACGACCAATATGAGCTAAGCGTTGATGAGAAATGTTACAAAAACGGAACAAATTTTCCAATGTGATACGAAGTTCGCCGAGTCTACTAGTGTTTAATAAATGAAATCAGGACCATTCATATTAACTCATTAATACTATTACTGGTGTTATTATCTTTCTGTAAATCCCACTAGATATTCCTCTTGATTCAGTCAGCCACCACAATACGCGTCATCTTCTGGCTTGAAGCTTGTGAGCCAGTACTTTATTTCTTCTTTATTTGCCGACTTTAGCCTTGGCCTTGGCTTTAGCTTTTTTGATCACCATCGGCAATGGTGATCTGTTTCATCATCAACTCGTATGCTACTGACATAAGAAAATAAAGACCCGTGATATAAGCTACAAATATAAAAATGTAATATCTAACTCAGATTCATGGTTTTTAAAAGACGCGCGTGCGATCTGAGAGATAAAAAACAATCCAATATAAAAATATTGGAGTTTATTTCAATTTTATAATACGTTATGAAAGTTGATGAAGCGAGAGAAGTATGTCAGAATCGTAGCAAATGGAAGGAGGTGGTCTCTGCCTACCCCTAAGGGAAAGAGGTGATTGTATGTATGTATTAAATAAGCCTTTATAACGTCGATAAGACATAGCAATAAGATTTAAAGTATATTTTTAATATACACTTTGGCCTATCACAATTTTAGTATTACGATAACATCTGCTATTAGTCCTTACCGACTACTGATTTTATGAAACACAATAACTACACGATTTAAATCCAGAATAACAAACCGATAAATAACAAGCTTATCACAGCTACAAACGTAATAGATAGCTAAACGCGAAAGCCGTAATTTGTATCGTTGCATAGTACTGTTTACTTAAACAGCGTTCACGTGGGAATGTGTGGGACTTTCGTAGCTGTCATCCATCCGTAACGGGGCCAGTGAAACGTATAATACGAATCGACAAGCGAGGCGAGTACCTCTATAGACATCGATTTCGTGGCATATTTTTAGTTTTTGCGCCACAATGTTCTAGATAAAAAAAACTTTTAACAAAAAAGGAAAAACCGCCTTCAAAGGGGATAAATAATTTGATGAAGGAAACTGCCTAAAAAGTGGGTGCCTTTGCAGGTATCTCAATTAAAGTAACTGGCACCAACTTCTTTCCGAAAAAAAATACAATCAAATTGAGAACCTCCTTTTTTGAAGTCGTTTATAGATAAAAATAAAAAACAAGAAGACATGAATGAAATTAAATTAAATGAAAAACACTTTTGTACCTAAATAACATGTTACAATAGGCGGGCTTAATGCTAACTCAGTTTTTTGTTCCAACCAATCTTTGGCGATGTGGGACGAGTAAGGGTAGTGCGAGGACTAATTGATTATATTATAATAAGGATTGAACAGAATTTAAAAAAATAAGTTTTCTCCGTCTGTCGAGTGTCGTCGACTGTTTCTTGAAAGTACAAAATGAAAACGTGCTTATAATAATAGTGTTTAAACAGTTTACAGGTGTTTTCAATTATTCATAATCATAAGATTAATACCGTACAATATAATACAATATACTTGCACACACTAATAATTATTAACAGAAACAAGTTTACATAGAAGTTACATAAAACATAAAAGGCGGTCTTATCGCTATAACAGCGATCTCTGCCAGACAACCTTTTGGGCGAAGGACTAAGTATAGAGATGAGCTAAGGTAGGTGCAACAATATGATATGAAGTGATACAAATTGATAAATATACATACATACCTAAATAAATACATACTCGATATATAGAGGAGAACATACATTTAAAAACAGTATACATAGTTATATACTCGTATATTATAAATAGATAAATAACAAATACAGTTCAGGTAAAAATACAAGGAGGATTAAGCGTCTAAATAAAATAAAATAATGAACAAGATATTAATCTTTAACTTGATTTTTAAAGAACTGGAGAGAGGGGTGGCTTCCAGTAGTTAAAGGAAGTGAATTCCATAGATGGGCAGCACAAAAGGATTTTTCGTAGAAGGAGATTGAATGGGTGGTAATTTTAAGGCGTAATTAGAAGTGCGTGACGACAAAGCATATGTTAGGCAAGTATAATAAGTGTTTTCTCGCAGTAGAGAGTAGAAAGTATGTATGTATGTATGATTATCCCGGCGAAGATCGACAGGGAGCCACTTAAGTTTTAACGTGATGATAATATTATAATTATTACGCGAAGTCACCACCAAGTAGAACCGGCTTATGTCACCTTTTACACCACCCTACTGAACCGGCTTGAGATTGAGGTCGGTAAATACTATATTACAGCAATACTATAATATAATAGTCACGTTTCGGGTACGGATACAATAGCTTACGAACACTTTCAAATCTTCCCTAAGCGAAGTAAAGCTACTAGTAATAAAGTCGTCTATTCACATGACGTCATCAATGAGATTGCGAGGTCGTGACATTATTGAAACAGTAATGTGAGCAACTTCCCGATAGTCGCTTATCTCGTCCTTTGTCTTCAGTCTTACGACGAATGTAATTAGATTTACTTCGCTTCTGATACTAAGTTTATCTAATAAGAACCCTGTGGGACCCACACAGATACAGTACTCACATATATAGGGTTATTGGTAATTAGACCGAATCCTTTTAAGGGACGGTAGGAGACGCCTTTTGCAGCCATTTGACTCTATAATGTTGTATCCGGAAATGCATCATTTTTTTAATATTTTTCTATCACTACTTAAAAAAATCGATAAAAAAAACTAATGGACCGGTTAAAATGCTGTTTCAAGTTTTGGACAAGTCTAGTTACAGTTCTTAATAAAAAACATTAAGATCGTATTTATGTGGATCCAAACAGAAATGACAGGCTCTTTTATAAAATGAAAATGTTCTTTTTTGTAGCATTGATCACAAAAACAATTCTTTTTTCCGAAAAAACGCTAGTGAATTTGGTCTGCACTTCGACACAACATTTGCAAGTCTTTACCTAACCAACGAGGTAAGAATGTTGACCCTTTAATACACACTTGCAAAAAAAATGTCACAACAAAAGACTTAGATAAATTCCGAGAAAGAGTTTTCGACAAAGATAGAGTAGAGCAGACTCGGAATGCGCCATCTTTTTTTAAGAATAAGAAACATTTATTTAGTCATAGTTTGTACATCTACATACAACATTATTCATGTGATAAAAAATACAACAATATCGTTCTTTAATAGACATTGCAGTTGCAGCAGCTCTCGCTTCCGCTCATGTTTGTTGAACTAGTAATGAGAAACCACTTTGCGCTTGCGATTTGCTTTGACGACCCGCGTGGCATGGTCACCACGCTGGACCGCCGGTCGAAGAGTCCTGGGTTAGATTCCCAGCGAGACCGAAATTTAAATGACGAGTTTAAATTTCTGGTCTCGTTCTGGGTGTGTTTGTGTCTGTCTGTGTTGTCCATGGCACCCATGACACAGGGTACCCTTGTGTGGGGCTATGAGTGTGTGGCGTTATTTATTTATTTATTATTCGCAGAGTTTAGATGCTCTCTTTATCCTTTGTTACGATAAAACTTCGACTTTGACAATGTTATTAGACTAATGTTACTTTTTGTTTTGTGATCCGCCTATTGAACTGGATTTTGTTGACCGATTGCTTTTCCAACGACTTGCCTTTTTTTACTTTATATAAGATAATGCTTGACTACTATCCTGCCTGATGGTAAGCAGGGATGTAGCCTTGGATGGTGAGCGCACTAACTTAGAAGATGGCTATTCACTCTTGCCTTGAAGACGTCTACATTATAGCCTTGTACTTGAAGATCTGATCAAGGCTGTGGAATGATAATGTTTTGCTATGGAATAATTGGATCGTTAGAGGAGGAACAATTCCATGGTCGGCGAGGAGTCCTGGTCTGACTCCTATCGACTAAATATTATATATTACATATGTATAATATTAAGAAAAATATATTTGTTTTCCTATCTAAGCTATGGTTTTTTTTCTCTATAAACTGTCCTAGGGAACTCACTGCTAACTTGTCTCAAAAACCCATATCAGGCACTAGACTCTCACTAAGTAGTTTTGGGAAGCGTTAATCTTAAAGTTGTTTTAGATAAGGCATTTTGTTGGAGGAAATAAATAAATGATTTATTATTACTATAAAAGCGATATCTGTTTCTGCTAGCGCAATCGAACGACAAATTAATACTCCGATTACCATAATAGCGTAAATTAGATCGAAACATGATGTTACATAATAATCACGCCGTATTATCGTTTCATAATATTCAAGGCACGGCACGAAGCTTTCCACCGAGTTTGCATACACCAACTATATTTGTAAGTTACGCATACTTGTCGAGTAATTTCTTGTGATCCTTGGCCCGTGAGGACGGGAGCAGTGAGCTAGAAAAGGCACTAAAATTTAATTAAAGGATGCGAACTTAATTAAGATTTAGTGACAGTCCCTACGTACATTCGCCATAGGTGGTTGCTTAATTTGCATTCGTATATGAAATAAACTCTTACCTTACAGAATCCAGGTCCGTAAAAGCTAATGATAGTATATGTGTATTAGTTAATTAACTAGTTTAAAGTTGTGCTGAGGAGGTTCTTTCGACATTTCTTCTTTTCGATGTTAAAGCACCTTTCCGAAACGGTGAGTCAGAAAATGGCGTGCATAAGTGTATTGAAATAATATCTACATGAATAAATGATTTTAAAATTGAATTTGAAAATAAATTAACTTCAAAACACCATTACAAAATTGTAGGGATAGCATTCGTTCACTTTTCAAAAATACCACGTTATATAAATGACAGACTGTAAAATATCAATGCAAACTTTGACAGGTTTATTGTACGCAAACGCTAAAGATTTTTCAAGGTGTTTAACTAATTTTGAGTTTTGAACAGACAATTATATAAAGACACAGTGAAATAAACATTAATCCTGAATTTTCAGAAACTAGGCTAAGTAGAACATCATATACATTCGTTCACAACTTTGAAGTGCTCTCCTGTAAAATTTGTCATTGTAATTAGGAGATTACTCCTAGGAACAGTATTGTACGCAAAAGGTATTAAACCTTAAGACTGCCTTACTTATCAAGGCTTTTAACTTATTTACGTTTAATTCTAAAAGGTAATAGAAATAGAAAAGAAGAAATGTGAGATAAGTCTATCCAACATTGATTCCTAGAAAATTTCCCGTTGTGACGTTCGTAGCTAACGACGTGGCAAAGTACGATTATTTTTAAAAGCTTTTATTTAACTTGCAATGTATGTATGTATGATTGTTCAGGTGTAATTTTGCGACTGAATTTTAAAGCAGATATCTTCCACCGATTCAGCTGAAATTTTGATTACACGTTTAGTTTAGATGACAATGCATAGTTAGCTGGGTGACGTCATTCTAAATCTAATATGACGGAATGTAGAAGATGGCGGATTAGTCTTTTGTGATGCACTTCTACAATTTGGCTATAATGAAAGGGCATGCTGACAGTTACTCGAAAAATAAAGTCTTGTCACTTTACATTTAACACAGCGAAACACATAAGATGGTGGTCTAGTTATTTTTAATATACTCCTACAATGTGGATGTGAAATGAAAGGGCTGTTTGAGAATAATTCTAAAAATAAAGTGACGTCACTCTACATCATTCTAAATCCAATCCGATTATATCTAAAGTTAGCCGACAGTCACTGCAATCTGTTCAGCGATAACTAAAAAGTAAAAAATGTATAATTAAAGTTTTCAATGAAAAGTTTATTGTATTCTTTTAAATAAAAGCTTGTTTTTAAAAATCTTTTTTACTTTTAATTTATTTCTTATTTGGGCGTAATCCCAACTATACTAGTTAATGTTGTAGTGTGTTACGATATTTGAAAAATGCAAGACAAGCATCCTTGTTTCAATCTCGTAGAATTTGTTAATGTGTTCCTTCTGAGACCACGGTGAATTTATCTATTGGAAATCTAGAACCGAAAGAAGAATAATCCCTGCTTACTATGGCGGTCACATAAGCTATATTCATTATAGCATTAAAGGAATAAGGCAAAAGTGTCGAAATATTTCAACAATTTTTCATTTCGTAACTATACGTATTCAACGAACTGATCTTTGTTACCTAGAGCAATGCAACGTAGTGTAAAATCTCGTTACGGAATTCTGTAGCCAGAAAATTCAATGTTAACATTTTTAAACAGCGAACATTTTAAAGTCGAAATTACCTATCAGTCTGCCATCTTGTAATCCGTAAGTCGTAAAAGACGAAAGTTTTTTTTTATTTAATTATCACGAGCAACTACGTTTTATGATTCGATTTATATGTAGTAATAAGTTATATTTTTTATTCTAAACAAATTCAACATTTTATATCAATCGTGATCCTGAATTTAATTTAAAAAATTAAGACTTCGTACAACAAACATTCTTATTTTTCCATTAAGGGAATAAATTTCCCAAATTGCTTTCTCCGTATAAGTCGACTTCATATAAAATACTGACTCGTAAAGTTTTAATCTTCCAACTTCGGCCATTTTGGCTGGTCGTTGATGAATCAGTGTAGTAGAGCTGAGGAGGTTCTTTCGCTGTATTCTTTTAAAGATAGGTATGAGAGTTTTTAGAAGCAAACTCTATCAATAGTAAAAAATAAACATACTACTACTATATTTTCAAAAACTCGTAATAATCAACTTGTTTACAATTTAATAAGTTAAAAAACTATGCACTTTCATTAATAGCATTAAAATATATGTTCAAATATATGTGTATGAATGTGTCGTATGTATGTATTATTATGTTGCTTACTAATTTATGTTTCTGTCGGATTTAGAATTATACAAGGTCAAGGTTATATTACGACCCATGTGGCGTAATGAACACCACGCCGGACCGCCATTCGAAGGGTTCGATTGCCAGCGAGGCAGAAATTTGAATGATAAATTTAAATTTCTGTTCTCGGTTTGTGTGTGTAATTGTCTCTCTGTGTTGTCCAAGGCACCCACGACACGGGGTATCCTAGTGTGGGGCTATGAGTGTATGGCGTTATTTTATTATTATTTTTTTACTAGCTGACCCCAGCAAACGTTGTTTTGCCATATAAATTACTATTTATCGTAGTAATGTTATATCGCCTATAGCGTACCCCCATAAATAGACTATCTTACACTAAAGGAATTTTTCAAATCGGTTTAGTAGTTCCTGAGATTAGCCCGTTCAAACAAACAAATTCTTCAGCTTTATATGATTAGTATAGGTTCCTCAAGAGTCATCATATTCATAACATATATATGTTCAATATGGTAAGCGTTAGTAGGACAAGTTGTGCCAAAACTGGAACGTTACTAACGTTAAAAGGCCCTGCCAGACGCTAATACAACCATCCATCAAAAAAGTAATTAAATAACGTATGTAACCCTCATCTTATACTAATAAAAAGTTTCGACGCGCGTCGTTAACTTTTTGCCAGGTTGTAGCCCTTTTCGACTTTAAGGCTGCATTTACACAAAAGGTCAAAGTAGGTACGAGTTTAATTTACAATAAATACACTGTGAAATTTCAGTCAATATCTGATAGTACGTTTCAAGCAAATGCCCTACTTTGTTTTTAAAAGCAATGCATTTTTGGACAGCGTTCGAAGTAATTGTAATTTGTAATTAATTAAATAATTAATTAGTAATTTGCCATCTATTCCATCTGCTATAAAAGCTGATATAAAGCTGATAAAATCCACTGAAATAATGTCTTTATTTTTCTGCTTCTGAAAAATGCTTCCGCTTGATGAAGAATACTGAAGTAATTTTTGTTAAGCAACAACGAAGTTTAACAAAAAAACTGAAGGAAGTAGTCCAGCTAAAGTGAACTTGTCCATAGATAGACGTTATCAAATGTATATAGGTATTTCAACTATACCCATTTCATTGCCCGTGAAGCGACCCCATATATCTAATTTACACAAAAAGGGTTGCCTTCTTGCCCATTAATATCCCACTACTGAGTACGGGTCTCTTTTCAACACTGAGGAGGTGGACTCCACCACGCTGCTCCAATGCGGATTGGTGGAGGGGTTACCGGCCAACCAACAGGTGTCGGTTTTTAAAACCGCCCGAAGGCATCCGACATGGCTTGACGAATGCTATGTTCATTGTAACCGGGATCGACGGCTTAACGTGACCTAAGGGTTACTTCTAATTAACTACAATACAGCGAATCCAAGAGAAAAAAACTGGAAATACTAAATAAAACTATTTTTCATTTATATACACGGTATCAGTAGGTATTCAAACTATTCAACATTAAATTGGGGCTATAGATGTGAACTCCTCCTAAATGGAACTCTGTTAAAATATTTAACGCGTCCGTAGGATTGATGGATTGCTCTTGAAATAAGACTGTATATTGCGTACTCATCCTGTTTCCTGATTCCGTTAGAAGTATGTAATTTTACGTTTAATATAATCACTCTTATTACTCTTGAACTTTATTACTGTTAAAGCGTGCCAATATTTTTATGTAAATAGCTTAAGTTCAGATGAGCCACAATGATAACGTGATTACCGTCGCTCATAGACATTATTAACATAGAAAACAACTATGCGTTATCGGACAAAAAGTGAGGCAAGAAAGAAAGACTGGTTCTCAAGTCCTCAGCTGGGGCAGAGTCATTTGGCGACTGACTCAAGCATGAAAATAGTTGATAGCCAGGCGTGTTCACGAAAAGGCAATAATGTTAAAAACTCAATATACATATGTTCTGAAGCGCTCATTCTCAGCGATCGACGGAGTTAAACAACTGCGCAGTCGGTACCTAGATGGGTGACCGCTAGTGGCAAACATTTCTTGAGCGTTTCCTTTCTTCGGAGGGCACGGTTGTTATCACAGATAGCAGTCGTTAAGCCATATCCACCAATCACGATGAGGACAGATCTGTGATTAGTAGTGGGCCTTTAATGGGTTGAAGACAGACAGACATATGCTTCCTCAGTCAGCTCAATATAATTCCAACAAGCATTACAGAAATTGCAGTTTCTTTACTTACGTTTTCAAAAAGGATTGTAATAATCTTGAAAATTGAAACGTTGATACATATTCGATTTAAAATATTTACACTTGTAGATTTACATAATTTGTTCATTAATGATGTTCCGACCTTTTGTTCCTTTACCGAAGGAAGCCATAGGCTTTATAACATAACGTTGGGACTTATAGAAGCTGAGCATTAATAAAAAACGTTACAAAAACGGGGAAAATATATTATTTGGGAATTTCCAAGGTGATGTGGATTTCACTGGGTCTACTAGTATTAAATAAAAAAAATCACTTCGTTTAACATCCACAGTTACTTTAATCACGTTTGCACTAAATCAGATATTTTTTGTATAACAATAAGCCGAGCTCTTCATCTTTAGTTGTAGCACAAACTGAAGTAGAAAGTCGCCTTCATACAATGCAGTCCTTGAAACTTGAGTTAAATAAAAATGTAAATTTGTTCGCCAACTTTCTTTCAAAACTTCGCGTTCTTTGAAGTTCCCTGTCGAGTCGTTTCATAACACAAATAGTTGTCTGTGAACAAAACATAAACATTTAAATTTCAAAAAGTGAAGACAACTTGAAATTCCCGTTTATTAAGAAAGTACCTACTTTTAAACTAGTGACTTAATTTACTTCCTTTATTCTAGAGCTTGCTCCGTAGATAAGTTTTGCAAGACTAATAAAAACGGATTCCTATTTGAATATCGATTAGGACAGAAACTTAATTACTAGGAGCTCTGTTTTTGTTGAAACCTGTGTAAATTATGGCGGATTTCTCTAAAAAGATATCACTTAGAGGATATCCGAATTCCGATACCATATATTCATGTTTGTATTACAGAGTTTATTCAGTAGTAAAGAACATGTCAAAAACATTATCCCTCCAAACCGTTTACAGCTATATTTGCATTTTAATGGAGAGAAGTTTCTGGGAGAAATAATGTTATTAAACCCAAGCCCTTGGATTAAATAATAAACTTTCCTGAAGCAAATTTTCTAAAATGATTAGATTCAGGATGATATTCCTTTTATCTTAAGTGGCAGAATTAAATAATACTAAAATTTTTTTCCTTCTACCCATTGGCGAAGTCATATTGTCATCAACCAAGTCCATTTTCTCATCTTATCTTTTAGTAGCGTTTTTGATATGACTATCAGCTCGTATGACAAACCCGGTGTGACGTAATGGTTACTATGTCGTATTGTCGTTCGAAGCGCTCATAGGCCGGCGGCTCGCGTCGATCCTATGCGATCGACAGAGTTAAGCAACGGCGGGCGCGGTCAGTACCTGAATGGGTGACCGCTAGTGGCAAAAAAAATCTTGAGCGTTTTCGTGCTTCGGAGGGCACGTTAAGCCGTCGGTCCCGGTTGCTCTGAACATAGCGGTCGTCAAGCCATGTCGGAGGCCTTCGAGCGGTTTGAAAACTTCCGACACTTGAGTTGGCCACTAACCCCTCCTCCAACCCACATTGGAGCAGCGTAGTGGAGAGTGATCTAGACCTCCTCAGTGATGAAAAAAGATCCGAGCTCAGTAGTGGGCCTTTAATGGGTTGAAGGCAGGTATTGTTCAAAGGGTCCTATGGTCTGATTTTAGTCTTCAGTCACGTTTGTCTGTGTATATTAAACCTTTAAATGCAATCGCTATCATAGTGTGGTCATTGTAGTATATGTGTAGATTACTCTGTCATCTCCTATACGCACTTTAATAACAGGGAAGAGGAGATAGTGATATGGTGCAGAAGCGAGAAAAGTAATTAAAGTGTGTGATAGGAGCCGATATTTCTATTGTTATCTATATATTAATACGTGAAGCAAAAACTTTGGACCCCTTTTTACGAATATTGCGCGGACGGAGGAGTATGAAATTTGGCCCACTTATAGTTTATATGTAGGAGAAGTGC
>DWJN01004147.1:0-12728 GCA_018248895.1 Carystus phorcus
TCCCCACGCAAGCCTTCCAAATGACCGGGTCCACTAATATCTTGGACCCGAGAATCTTAAGAGATACATAATAATAATAATAATAATCCATAGATTTAGTAAAATGTCTTCTAAGTCGTATTATATTCAATTAAATTCAATTTCTTTATTTGCTCAGTGTGGGTACATCAATATATCGTACATATTAATAAAATAGCAATAGGTCCGCCACACTCCACCTTTAGGCAGAATTTATTTTGATATTCCAGAATGTCAAAATAATTATATTTATATTTTATATTGTTCGCGTCCTTTTTTCGGATATTCAGCTAGCAATAAAGAAAGCTATCAAAACTTAACCTGAAATTCAATTAAAGTTATATCTATAAATTTTTTGCTGTTCTAATAAAGCTACTTCTCGAAAATAGTAAATATTCCTTTTGATTCATCGTTTCTTTGAATACAATTATTAGAAGGAGAGATCTAATTTGATCTATTTTGAGAGAGGAAAATATCTATTTCATATATTTATGTCTGATTTAATAATATAGGACCCTGTCTTTAAAGTTTGTGTTATTAAATTTCTTTCCAGAAGATGTTATATGTTTATAATTTTATTTATAGAATTCGGAACTATATACATTTTTGATGGTTTGTAATGTGTCTTATTGCTTAAATTTTATTCAAATGTTATATTTTGCTTAACATCAAATTAATTTACGTTGGATCTCTTTTAATGGCGGCTACTGTATTGTCAATGTTAATCCTGACAGTACGTGTAATTATCACTTTCTAGTATTCACTGTAAAAGAATTTCTTATACATTACTTATCGGCTTACCTACTGACAGTTTCAGGTTGATGATTTTGGTTTTACTGATATCCCTAAATAACTATAACATCTAACCATTAGATACATCACTTGTTCCTTTGTCAATCTATATGAAAATAGCTTTGTCAATAAACGGAAAAAGCAACTTCAATTAAATACACCAAATTTAATATTGCAATTTCCGAAGACAAACATCAGACATTATTCAAATTTCAATGAGACTGTATAAAAATTACCAGTTTTTGGCGAAAAAAAGAAACATTAAAATCAGGTACACTTAGTAAAAATTTATTAAGTAAAACATAATAGTTAGGCCTATTAAGAATCTCCCTCTTCTCTGAAGTTTGCAAAAAAATTTATATCTATAATACCTACTGTAGTGGTCTCAAATTTAAACGACTATTATCCCAATAATACTTACTGGAGTGGCTCCAAATTAAAACCACTCTTATCATTTAACGAATAGGTTGAAGCATCCAAACCAAAGCAAAAACTTTAAAACAGATAAATACATAGATGTTTCCTCAGCTCAGAAAGTACGCTGATTAATTCCTTTTTCTGTTTTTAAATTCCGTAACACGCTGTCTTACAGCGAAAAGCGCTTAATTGAACGATCGTTCGAGCTTTATTAATTACTTAGGAAACTTCTTGTAGTGTTTTTTTCATAAACGTTTGTTGTTCAATGTTTGTTTTATCTGAAATATAAAAATTATAAGTCCTTTTATACTGTCTAATTTATCCATAATAATCCTTAGGGTAAGAGTTTTATACACAAGTTTCCTTATGTGGAAAAGAGTTGAAGTTGAATTTATCGATATTTACTAATAAGAACGATTAATATTTTTGCTTGATTTTTACACCAATAAAATTTAATTTAATTTTTTTTAATCAACAACTCGAATATTCAATTATTTAATTTTCCTTCATTTGATAATTTTACTTACACTAAATGTCGCGAAAATTTTATTTCAATTCTTTTACCACGTTATGCACTTAAATTTACAATCAAATTTTCCGAAATTGTGTTTTTTTTTCAATATAATAATATGTTAAAAAACACGTGCTTTAGAGCAAAAATACTAATACGATAAACAAAACAACAAATATCAATGCCTACGTAAACTAGATATGCACAATTAAAAATTTCTTTACTTTAATACAATTTCTTTATTTTAATACAATTTAGGCCTCTCTGTGTATGTCATAGACATTTACATAATCAACACTTCATTAGTACAAACATTTATAACGTCGTATCTTCTACAGTTGGTAATCAAACCAAAATCTTTCGCTCACCAGACAAAAGCCATTGCTAACTGATTTACAGAATCGTCTATTATATATTCTACTGTTATTTTATTCTAGTATTCAACTTAGCCATTGATTGAAAATCTCCTATTCTAAGATATTCTCGTTGAAATAAATTTTAAGTCTTCGTCTACTACATTTTTATTACCTACAATCTCTTTAATTGCATTAACATTGTTGAGTCGCCTTACATTTGCAATGTTAATGGCTTTTATCTTCTTACAACGGTTTCCACCTTTCAAGACCTTTTTACTAACGTGGGAGCGTGTTGGAACTTTTAAAGTGGTTTCTTTCTAACTAAAAACACTATCGCTGAGTCGATTGGATTTTATAAATGTTTTTGTAGGTAAACTAAGAATAATAGGAATGAATGATGAAAATAATTAATTTGTGCCTATTACAAGTCAGAATGAAACCTCTAAATAACCTGTGACCGTGACTACATTTTCGTCAACAATTCTGTAAATAAACAAGGCAGGTAGCCAATACTCACAGGATTTCCTATGCCGAGTTGTTTTTAAACTTTCAACAGAATTCTTGAAACAACAAATTGTAAACAAGAAACAGTTTCTTAGAAAAAGAAAGAATAAAGTTGCTCATAGGGACGTATTGATTTCCCCGAGGGCACAATAATGGAATGAGATTGCTGTGGGTTTGGTATTGGTTTTATAGGCATTTTTAATGAAGTTCGTTGTTTTCTTTAGTTTACTTGTCGTGCACCAGGTGAATGCGTCCGAACAATCAGTGTCTATTTTCTTATTCCATGAAATAAATTTCACTTAAGCGATTGATAGCATGGCCCTTACTACTTTTTATTACCAAACACCTGTTACAGTTCGTCGTTGAAAATAATCAAATACTTTAAATCAAGACTCAACTTGTGAAGTATGACGTTAATGACTTAAAGCTATTGGACATTACCATTCCCTCGAAAAAAATTATAGGCACTTTTAAAATCTCTGCAACCATTAACGCGGCGCCATTTTTACCTCTACCCGATGCAGGTTCCACTACCAGCTATTATTAGAATCACTAGCATTGTTTACTGGACTTTCAGATGAATTGAAATTCTTTTGTACTACTAGAATGTTGGCAAGCCAGCGTAGCATAATGATTCTACTAAATTGTAGATACGTACATTTAAGGCACGAATTTTCGTATTGATTCTTTAAAAACTTTTGTACACTCAGGTTTTTTATGCAAGTGTTAAATCTTGTGCCAAAATTTTGAATGGAAAGTTTTTAAACTAATCAGTTTAGTGTAAAATGATCAAGAATAAAGAGATTTTTACTTGTTGAAAAAACGTTATGTAAAAAAATATAAATTCCAATTTCATAAATCTGGAAATTTATAATTATACCATAGTCAACCATAAAGATTTCTTTAAAAAATCTTTGAGTGTCTAGAAATACTAAATTTTCTAAATATTAAATCAGATACATTTCATTGGCCGTGGCTGTGTATGTAATATGTTAATCATGTTCATTTTGCCATGTGCATTTCATGTGAGATTGACCAAGGACATTTTTAACCAATACCAATAAAGGGAAGAGCTTCTCAACTTATCTATTCTTTATATGTGTTGTTCAATAACTTTTTACTGGGTGAACCGTTTTGGAAATTTTTATATTCCAAAGCGTTGAAACTTGATCCCAAATTTTAGCGACATCTGTCGAGTAGTTTCTGAGTTATCTTTAATAATATGCATTGCATTCCATGACTTCGAAACCCGAAATATTTCAAGCTCAAACTCAAACTAAAATCATTTATTTCATGTAGGTATAAATACACTTATGAACGTCAAATATTTTGTATCTACCACCGTTTCAGAAGGGTCCTTTATAAAAAGGAGAATAAACGACGAAAGGAACTCCTCAGCACATCCTTTAAACAATACTTACTCTAATAACAGTTATAAAAACTTTAAACTGAAGAGAAACTTTAAACTGAAAACTATCTGTGACTGTTTATTTCCATACGTCCTTATCATTAATATATCCATTTACACTATAGTACCCTTTATCAGTAAGTAATGTTTTGACATGTTTTTCAAATTTTTCTAAGGGCAGAGATCAAGGTGTTTCATCGGCGTATTTAATATAAGTTGGGTTTTTTGTTAGATTGAACGCACTCTTCAAATTGAAAAAATCTTTTTATTTTCGAGAAAGGCTAACGCTATATAACATAACGTTACGACTAAAATGAGATAAGCATTGATGAGAAATGTTACAAAAAGGGGACAAATGTTCCAAGGTGATACTGAGTTCGCCGGGTCTACTAGTTTAATATAAGTTGGATTTTTGTTCACAACCGTTATAAAATTCTATATCAAGGGCAGTATAAACTATCTGTAACAGAAAATAGATCAGCAAGCACAGACATACAAAGAGGATGCGGGAAACTAGTTATAGTAGGGTCATGTATTACTTAGTATTTATAAATGGACCCTGTTAAGCAGAAAAGATCCATCAGCGTTTTTGTAATTTTGAGTAATTCGACCTTATCGATTAATAGATTATGTATGTAATTCGATTGCATATAATATGTTGACTGGATCTTTTCTCCTTAACAGGGTCCAAATCAAATGACATTTAACTTATTGATGACTCTCTATGACATATTTGAGGCACACTGATCATAGGGCTAGTTATTACTATAAAATCTGTAACATTTTTTTTACTTTTTCCTGATTAGAAATAATTCAATCGATCTAAAATAAAATTTCGCTTACGCAAGTTAAGTAACATAAAAGTTTTCTTATAATCGTTTCAAAAATATTTTTTCTTTTATAAAAAAATCAGCTTAAATATTTTTGAGCCGTAACTAGTATATAAAAACATTTCGTATCTTTCATCTTCCATTAGTAAATGTTTTTTTCTTCATTTTATTAATGATTTTTATCGTTATTTAAATATATAAATAACACTAAAGATAATTTATACGTACACTAGCGACATCTATTACGTTTACAAAAGCTTATGTTCAAGTATGCGTATATTAAAAAAAAACAGAACACATTGACGTAAACTGTTTTTAAAATACCTCTGAACTCCGGTTTCGATTTGATTCCCGCTGTCCATATTAATTTACATAGAGTAACGCATTTACCGCCAGTTTCTGAAAGGCTTGTCAAAATTTCGTTAATATAACACTCATATTAACGTGGAAGTTCTATGAAGGCAATTCGAGTTTCTGAAACGTTGATTACCGAATAATTTCTGAATAATCATGCTTTCTGCAACCCAATTGAAGTTTGACAATAGATTTGACAGTGAATTTCTTAATTTTTTCGTTGATCAGCCTTTCAGAAACCGGCCGTTAGTGTTACAAACACCGAAAATAAATTGCACACTCTAGCTCTAAAAAATATTTGAAGTCTAAATGATATTTCATTTTCTTCAAACATGTTAACGTTTACTGATAGACATATTTTTAATTTATTCAATAAAAAATTTGTTATCAAAACAATCGCTTTATTTATTTTCTGCTTCCGCAAAATTCCTGTGACGTAACCAAAAGGCGGTCTTATTTATAAAAGGGATCTCTTTCAGATAACCTAAGTTAGAATTAAGTAATTAACATACATCTCACGCGTAGATGGTGAGAGAATTCTATAATAATATCCAAAATGTAAAAAAACTAAGCATGCAATAAATATGTTCGCTGTAACACATATTTTTCTTTGTGTTATTGATTTAACAAAATTGTATTTCTTATATTCAACAAATTTAATAACAAAGTTTGGTAGTCTGTCACATCTACTTTTATTTCAATATTTGACTTGACGTGTTTTTCTAGTCACGTTGAATTTGTATAAGAGTTATTCCAAGATGTAGTATGTATACACTTAGAGAATAAATAAATCATGTGACAGTATTTTAATATGTTTTTTTTTTATTTCTTTACATATTGTTTCTGTTACAAAACGTATTAAGTCAATTTTTTTTTTATATATGTATTTAATAAAAAAAATTGAGATTTACAGTCTTTCATAAAAAATTTTTTGAACTCAAAGACCCGATATAATCAAAACAGTAATAGATTTTTTATTTTGAATATTTTTATTTGTAACTTTAGCTCCATTTTCGGACGCTAGCGCCAGCCCTGGTATTCAAATGACCTCAGTCTCTTCGCCTTCGTTTAGACCCGCATTAGTTCACTGGACCCTCTGTATTAACACTTCTATGGATACTATAATTAGACAGTGGAAGCTACCACATGAAGCTTCTATTTGTGAAATCACTAAAAAAACACAGTACATAAAAAACAATCACAACATTAATCTACACTAATACTATAAAGAGGAAAACTTTGTTTGTTTGTAATGAATAGGGTCAAAAACTACTGGACCGATTTTAAAAAATCTTCCACCATTCGAAAGCTACATTATTCACGAGTAACATAAGCTATATTTTATTTTGGAAAAAAATAGGGTTCCTTAAGATATTTGGGTTTTTTGGACACAAGGTGTAAAAAATCATAATTTATATGGCAAAACAACGTTTGCTGGCTCACCTATTGTTTAATAAAATTATCACATTGTTATGATGTTTTATTTGGAAAGCTATTTCGACGAACGATTTTAAACCACAGCAAATTAAATACATTTGTTATCTTCAACATATCATGTACATTATAATTTCAAAATTTAAATTAATATCCTAGGAGTTATAACTATTATAACTTGCGCGTGCCAAATTTTAAGCATCTCGTAGCGACGAAACACACGTTGCATAATGAAATAATATTGAAAATTTAAAGATGTTGTTTGTGTAAACCATGTAAACTACATACCCATATCAGTTACCGATCTAGTAATCAGTAGAAAGAGTAATCGTGGGCCAACAAGTAACGATCTAATGTAATTAAAATATCAATTGATTTCATATATTGAATGTCTCAAAGAGGATCAATCATTAATTTCCTCCTAACCGTGCATGCGTGTGCGTCCAGCCGGCCATGGACTTCTGCGTGGAGCGGCTGTGCTGCGGCGAGTGGGTGCACATCTTCCCCGAGGGCCGCGTCAACGTGGAGCAGCAGCCGCTGCGGTTCAAGTGGGGCGTGGGCCGGCTGGTGGCCGACAGCGCCGCGGCCGGCCGCGCGCCGCTCGTGCTGCCCGTCTGGCACGAGGGCATGGAGCGCGTGCTGCCCAACCGGGAGCCCTACCGCCTGCGCCTGCGCAAGCGGGTCTACCTCGCCGTCGGCGAGCCCATCCACCTGCACCCGCTGCTCGAGAGGTACTCACTAGATGCAGTTCTTATTCACGATTATCGTTATTATATTATCGTGACCATTACGCCACGCGGGTCGTCGATGTTACCGTCTACGTTTCGTATATGTTTCGGGTTTTAATAGACGAAATCCTAGGGTACCTAGTGAAATATGAATCGAAAAAGTTACGTTATCGAAACTTGAGTTCCCAATTTTTAACATTGCAGATTAAAAAACGCGAACGCGTCCGAGGAGGAGACGCGGCGAGCGATCACGGAGCGCGTGCAGGACGAGCTCATGCGGCTCCGCGAGCGCGCGCACGCGCTCATCCGCCGCACGTGCGCGCGCGACGCGCCGCGCGACCCCGCCCTCCCCGCCGTCCCCAACGGCAAGACGCACCACGACGACCGCCGGGACCCGGAGCCCGACAAGGAGCTGTAGGAGCGCCCCCCGGCCTCCCGCCGCCCCTTTCGAGATACATATTTCCGTTAACTTATTATGTCCCTTGGTGGTAAAACGATGTACGTGTTTAGACAATTTTTACGAGCGACCGACGCGAGTCGGGCGCGCAATTACCTCATATACTGATACATTATTATGGATGTACGGATGGAAATATTTATAGGTGTACTTATCGAGCCGTTTCCCGCGTCGGGGACGGCGGCGCAAGTCTGTGTTAGTGTGCACCGGCGCGCGCCGGTGCGACGCATCTAGCATATCAACCACTGGAACTCGACGGTCGCCGAGACCCACTAGCTAGTAGGGGATACGTTTTATATAACCGTTTACATTGTTATAGTCTGCGAACATTCGGACCGCGTAGCGGAACGAGCGGCCGCATACTTATAATATAATATACATATATATTTTAAGGGAAATCAAAAACTAATCACATCGCGTCTCACCTTTGGTCGCGTGCGGCCCCGGCCCCGGGCTGCGGGCCGCGTAGTTTACGCCGATACCAGTCGCCGTCACAATCGGAACAATCTGTCCATCGTCACAAAATCCACAATAGTATCGAGCGGCTCGCTCCGTCTCCGACTTCCTTCTACGTCTGTCTCTGTCTCGCAGCGCACATTTTACTTTATCCCCGTTTAAAATGATAGGATAATTTGTTAGGTAGCTTGTATGTGTAAGTTATACTTGTGACAGTTTTCGATACGGTATTATGTGAACCAGTGCTCTGTGTGCGTGCGTGTGTGGATGTGTGGGCGCGTGCGTGGCTGTGTGAGTAGTGCTCGGTGTTGCGTCACTACTGGAGTATTATATTCAAAGTTTTATTGAGGTGTAAATGATAATCTATACTTCGTTTTAAATAAATTTTACGATTATTTGATGTTGTAAGTCGGTCGGTGGTTTTAAATTTCTAAGTGTCGTAGTGTTTTGTGATGTAACGTGTACGTAGCGGGCGAGCGGGGGCGACACCGCGGGACGCTACTTACCATGTAATATATTAATTCACAGCTAAATATTATTTATTGTTTGTCTAAAATTCGAACGCTTCCAATTCATCGTAGATTAAAAACGAGTTTCGGTTCATCGTTAAATGAATGTAAACAGCGTGCCTCGTGTCGCAGCGGTGGCGGCGCCGCACCGTCCGCGGCCCGCCCGGACCCTCACATGTAGGGCGCGGCTCCCTCACCATTTTGATAACAATTTTAGTATTTTGTACCGAGGCGTGCCGCGGCGCCGCTCTCGCTCGGACTAGTTTACCTTCGATATCAATGTTCGGGTCCGATCAGTCCATTTTGACCGAGTTTTACAGTTCATGTTTATAAATATACAATCGATGTATATCCGACTTTGCCCAAGAGCCGTCCGCGGCGAGAGCTCGATGAAGGTAGAAGCTAACCGAATGAAACCGGATAAACCGAATAAAGCCGATCCGGAATAAATAATATGAGTAAAGCCGGATACACATTGATAGTGTACTCGGAAACTCGCACTACTCGCTTTCGATGTAACTTGACAATCATGTAAACAATTATGGCTGACTGACTTTGATGCCCGATCGTGTGATTGATTTTTATTTATTCACGAACAACTCGTCTGTAATAACGATAATATTGTAAATTATGTTGGACCACTGGAGGCTGCCGGCAGGTACGGTACGAAAAGCAAATGGAATGACATTTACATTGTTAGTAATTTGTTCGATTGTTTAAATATATTTATCCAATGTTAGTATAATTATTGTAATACCCAAACTTTTTATTAAACATCGACACCCAAGACAATCAAAGTCAAATTATTTATTTGTTCTTAGGAATCCACAAGTTACGTAACGAAAGTATGGAATATAGATAATAGACTGATATTGAATGTAACGTTCAGCGAATATTATAACGGAGCAACACTGACGCTGTGAGAATCGTATGTAGTTCGATTGTTGCAACAACACGACACACATTGATTTGTGCAGATTAATTATATTAGTACTTTTCCGCCGCCGGATTCTGTTATACGAAAATTTAACTAATAAAACTGTCAAATATATGTTCAAACGTCATTTGATTTGAATATTTGATCGGTCAACCCGAGCTGTCAAATTTTACTCCGACTCGGATGTCAAATGCGATTTTGTTTGCTGATTTAGTACTGTCAAATCAAGTTTTCAGAAACTCGATGCCTGTTAGTTTATATATTTTGATAAGCCTTACAGAAGCCGGCGGTTAGTATTTAATGAGTCGCAGTGGGCAGTGTAATGTGTATATACTTTTTATTGATATAACTAAAGCTCGTCGATAGCTACCAAACACAACATACTCGTGATGTATATCGGTTGAGACTCGCAAGAGAATGGTTTTGAACCGTTTTTTATTTGATCTTTATGTATAGTTAACACAGATCAAACGTGAACGGGGGGAGGACTTCAGTACATATCTATTTTACCGCAATTTATGTTCAGCTATTTTCAATGATATTGAATATTGGTGATTTTTTGATAATGTCCGACTTTTTCTCTTCGGAAATTAACATTAATTTCAAGGGACTGTAGACTAAAAGGATTACATAGTAGTTGGAGTGAAATGGGTAGTTCAATACCGATCCCAATAGATGGACGTCGATACCCTCCAGCCCCGGGCCGCGTTAGATCCCAGATCAATATATTATTAAAATACACCGTGTGATAGTTTGTACGAATTATGGCATTATGCGTCTATTAGAACGAATGAAGGGACAACATATCAATATGATTATGATATGTGATCGGTGATAGCTGCAGGCACTTCGGAGTGATTGTGATGAGCTTGTTTGCATGATTGTCAAAAGGTTTCGCAACGGACTGTGTGCTATTAATTTTGAACGTAGTGCAATATACTATTTTTAATTCGACTATTAAATTTTCTTATCGCATAATGATTACATTCTAGTATTACTTGTCTGTTTCAACTAGTTTGTGTTACACAGCGAGTGGCCGCCACTGCGCGAGTCGAGACCGTGTTGCACTAAAATTTATGTTTTGTCGTTGTACGCACAAGCTGCTTTTTACAGCGAAGTTCGCTGACTTTGCTCTTAGAACGACTATAAAAACATGAAATATATTTTTTCAATACAAAAATGGCGTCGTCCACCGCACGTGTGGCCGTCGCCGGGCGCCCCTCGCGCCGAAACTACCCGATTGTTATATACATGATATTAAACATTAACTTTAAATCAAATGTATAATTAAATTAAAACATTTTATATCAATTTAAATTTTTGGACTAATGATATCATTGTGAGTGATGCGATATTGAGGAGGCATTTGTTAAGTATACAGTGTTGACGTTGTCGTTCGAGAAACATTTTATTTACCCAATATTTAGAATCTGTACTGGTACTTTACACTTTTCATCGTTCGATGTGTTAATATAAAGATGTTTGGAGTCGTGTTGCTGTGATAGTACCGGCGCCCCCCTCCCCCGTCTGCCCGTCGCACAAACATACGTTCCAGTAGCATCGAGTCATTGTAATCGGAAGATAAAACATTCCACTGTGGAGAACGTTAGGAACGACGGGATGCTCCTCGGAAAATGTACAATGTTATCGGCCCGACCTGTAATGATCGTACCTCTGGTAGGTGGGGGAGGGGGCGGGGGCGACCTTCTGCGGAACTACAGTGATGGGTCGTACCTATTTTAAACGAAGGATGTGCTTTTGGAGGACCTACTTATACTTTTATTTGTAAAATAAATCGATGAACCTTGGGGGTGCGTGTTTTATTTCGAATTTCTCAAATAAAACTCTCTTTTACGCTCAAATTTTATTCGATCGTTACAAGGAATTCAATCCCCATCCGTTCCACAAACAACCAAGATTGAATGAATACGATAATAACTCTGACAGTATGCACTGCGCAGCTCCTCCGATGCGCCGGCACGTCGCCGCCGCCGCGGGCCGCGGGCCAGAGCGGCCACGTCGCTCTACTTTTGCGATCATAAGTCGTCAACGACAGCCAGTCTCGTCAGTTTTGATTAATAAATGCCACCATTTTAAGTATTTTTACGTCATCGCATCTTATATTACAAGCGTCCAAATCCTCTTCGAAATAACATGAAAATGAAATTTGTCTAGCTAAACGATAACTATGTGGCAAAACAGAGTTTCCTGTCACTTCCGGGCCTGAATGAGCTCCGAGTCTCTAGCGCGTACTGTTATGGTAACGTAACTACATTAAAAACATTACCTACCAAACTAAACTTATGTAGCAATAAAACGAACAAAGTAAAATGCGAATCTGATCGGTCAATGTGCGGCGCGCGTCGCCGGCAGCGCTCCGTCTGAACGTTCAGTGCTCCTATTCACTATTACGAGTCGTGCTGCGGTGATTAAACGATTTTCCTCTCGCACCTTTATATGTCTCTCGTTAGCGCTCAACACGCGTCGTCCGCTATTCATAACACACCGTGGAACGATTAACTTTCTTCTGTCGCGTGTCGAACCGCAATCAGTGCAGCGCCACGACGGAGCTGGCGCCGAAGGGCGGGCGGTAGGCGATGCCCAGATCGGCGAACAGACGGGGCGGCGGCGCCACGTCCGCCAGGAACTGCTGGCCCAGCGTGGCGGGCAGCGCGGCGGGCAGCGCGCCCAGCACCGCGGCGCGGCAACACGCCGACGTGCGCGCGCGCGGCTCCAGCGCCACCACCGCGCCGCGCACGCCGCGCGCCCACGCCAGCACCTCCCCGTACCGCTCCTGCTCCTGCGACAATTTTTACGGTGACACGGTACACTCCTTCGGACGAGCGGTCGCGACCGGGCGCCGGAGCCGCGGGGCGTTACCTGGCGGTCGTCGCAGGGCTCGCGGGGGTCGTGCAGCGCCAGCAGCACGAGGTCGGGCGCGGGGTGCAGCAGGCCGGCGTGCGCCACGGCCGCGCCGCCGCTCAGCGCGAAGGCGGCCAGCTCCCGCTGCAGCGGCT
>DWJN01004148.1:0-12728 GCA_018248895.1 Carystus phorcus
ATATGTCTAGCTTTTAAGATTAACACACTATAACCATTTTTATGGCAAAACAACGTTTGCTGGTTCATCTAGTTAAACATAAAAATGAAGGGTATTTTGTCACTTAGAAAATGAAACAGCCAATAATTTAAATGTCGAGACAGAATTACTTACGATTCAAAACACCGTTGAAATTTCAATCATTATTTCGATTGATTCGAAAATACATAGAAACATTATAAAAATTTTAATAAGTTGCTATAGTTTATTTTCTATGTTCTTGAATCTGACATCTAGGTTCCATCGGTTTTTTGTACCGTATAAGGCTCTAACACCGACTATCGTGATATGACTCACTGGTTAATATAAAGTGTCCACACGCTTTATACGAGTGATGTAACCTACATCTCGGAATTGAGTAGGGGTCGTAACTGCCACGCACCAATCTTTGTAATAGACAATGCACGATTTGTCGTTCCAATATACTTCTACTTATGTCACAGCTTTTCAGTATCTCGCCATACAAGTTTTTTAACGTATGAATTAAAGATTAGTTTACCTGAAGCTTGAGATTTATTTCATTTGTCTGTATTTTATTTTGAATTTATTACAAAACGAATATCACATAAGCTACAAAACAGATAATAGAATAATCAATTCTCACGTACAAAACTTGCTACTGGATATATGACAAAAAGGATTTGAAGGTATGTCTAAGCACTTAATACGTTTGCGTTAACAATTTTGATTTGATATTGTAATCTTCGATAATATAAATTAGTTAAAGTGATTTTTCAGGACATCAAAGCCATAAGCTCATCGTATTTATTTAAATTTTGAGCTAACTTATAGGTTCGACCTTCGGTTATCCAGTTTTTTATTTTAATTTTGATTAGCATCATCATTTTCGTTTCTGCCATGTCGTTTATTTTAATATAGTAACTATCGAGTTTCTGGAAGTTCATTAAACGTCTTGAAATAACATCTTCATTTATGTTGGATTTTGTTGAATAATTAAATGTTAAGCTGGCTTAATTAAATGTCATTTACTATTAGAATTGTTAACGTCTAGATGAACAGCGTCCCGGTGGCGCGGCGTGGGAGAGTGCGGAACGTCGACCCCGCATCAAACTATAAATATACTTAATCCACGTTCGTCGGGAACTCCCTGACTAGCATCTTCTGAACAGGCCTTGTTTTGAGCGTATTTTTCTACATGCCAATTTAACCCAACGAGTTTGAGTATTTATAGAACGCTCGGGATAGTATCGTGCATTTTGGAGCAAGATTTTAGTGTAGTAAAACTGATTCCAACGAATTCAACTTCCTCAATTCAGTTGAACTATGTATATTATTTGAGTTATTGAAATGAAATTCTTAAGCGATGATCGTTTAAATACGTCTTATTTTATGATATATTCATAATCCTAGAACTTTTAAGAAAAAAATCCAAATTTAATGGAAACTGAATTAGGTAATTAATTATTTATTCGAATTGTGATGAAAAAATCTTATAAGCATGAAAGACTTACTACAAAGAAGTTCACAAATTATTCGATTTATTTAATAACCAATAGTTTTTTGTTTTGATATAGATCATTCTTTTGAGTCATATTTTAAAATACCATTAATACATTAGAATACTTAAAGGTACGATTTTTTACAACTGCCGAGAAAATTGTTACAATTGTTTTGACAAAGGTCAATGCCACCCCAGATGGTGATAACAATTGAATCAGTTCCACTTGCAACGAATTAATGTTCATTAAGACAACGTACAGGACTGAAGTATGTTACATTGATAATAGCGTCTGTAATATCTAAGAACGTCTGTTCGTCTAGTAAAATAGTCATTAGGATGTCCTGTTTCATGTTCTATGATATGACATCAGCACCGTGATTCGTTCGTGATTTTATCACGATTAGATGACCCGTTTCGTAATTCTACGGAGTCGAGATACGTCTTATATCATCTATATTATTTGAGCTACCAGTAAAAAGGCGTGTTAAAAATCTTAGTTGGGTTCGAGTTTCAAGCGGAACTCGGTCGTCCCTGATAACTTTCCCGGCACTAGGTCAGTTCTGCGCGTCTCACTTAACGGTACAATCAGGTTGTTGTCCACGGCCACGTAACAATTTGTGATTGCAGTTTTGAAACGTTTATTGTAGCTGCGAATCTACTGTACTGTAGTAATTTCAACTTTATCTCTAAAGTCATAAGATTTGCGAATTTTGTCAATTTGATGCGTTTGAACTTGCTTTCGAGGCTGGAAACATTTTACGTATTTGAGTTTTTCGATCATTTTTCATATAATTTTATTGCCACTGGTCTGTGTTATAATGTACAAAACAGTTTTAATGTCGTTGATTTTCTTTGAAATTTAAAATGTTGTTTTTGTACATTCTTTGTTTCTTTGAAGAGAATTAAAAGCTGACATTTTATTTTATATTGGTTTTGTTGTATTTGTAAGTTCATTTTAGCTGTTACTGTGTTATTTTAATCCACTATTAATCGTATTCATATTGCTTTTGTAAGAGAATTAATAAAGATTAATCCTCCAAATCAATCATTTAAGTCTATGATGATGATGACGAAGGCGCACATCTAATGAACAGAGGAGAGTATTTTTTACTAGACCTTTGTGTACGTAAAAATGAAGAGCTTGTGTGGGTGAGTGACATCATTTGAGATGTTAAGGCGAAAATGATTACTAATAAAGTAAATACAGAACATTTATTATTTTATAATGGAATGATAAATTACTATTAATATTGGAATGTTAATGTACAGTAATATTAACATTATAATATCTGGAAAAGTATTTACAGTGCTATAAATATTTTTTATTTTTCAAATAAATCTCTAAGTTTAATATACGCTAGATATATTTAAATAAAACAGCTAACTTCATGAAATATACCACTTTAACAATTAGAGATTACATGCTAGGGTGTAAAACAAAAGCACAACTGGTCTGCATACGATTTTAAAAACGATATTTTTATATGACTTAACGATAATAAATCTCGTATAATTGCAAGAGCAATCTGGTACAACGTCAAAAAAGCCGCTGGTCATAACGGTCGTTAATTAACAACAATTGCATTTCCAGTAACTCATCGGTCATCAGCTGTAAATGGGTGTCGACAATGTTTTGTAAAATTAATTTATAAGCCTTTTACTTTACATTACGCATCCACAGATATGGCAACTTCCACGATTTGAATTCTCAGAGGAAATAATAAAGGACAAATCATGGAAATTCTTGTGATTCTACTAGATTTTGCAGTCACACAACATTGTATAAACACAGTTAAAATGTTTGTCATAATTTTTTTCGACATACAGCACAAGTAAAAATGAATAGGAAAGTTAAAAACAGATATTATTATTATATCATCTATGGATCCGTTTTATTTCAATGTCGAGTTTTTTTAGTGACATCACAGGGGGTAGCGGTTCATGAAGTTATTTTAACAGTCGGACAAAAAACTTGTAATCCTCCTAATAGATTTAAGAAACACATATGACTCTTCGTTTGATTGACGTCCATTTTGTCGTTTAAATGTTGTATCTACGTATCATGTTTTATCTACATTGTGAATTGCTTTATTCCAAAGGCAATAACATAGAGAAACTGAGACTAACGATGTTCTAAGTCCGCTAATCGTAATAACCCTTGGTAAATCAATTGATTACATCCGCTTTTTAAATTAGATGCTCATTTTTGCTTTTGTGAAAAGAAAAAAGAATTGTATTGAGATTGGATCGTAATGTAACTACATATATCTAAATGTCTGAAATTCTTATCTAACGTGTAAAATCTTTGTATAACAGAAAGTTTCATGAAATATTACAACATGATATGATTTATGAAGCAATTAAAATAATGACATTAGGTCAGCTTCATTACAGCTCGTGTTTGCGTTCTTAATATCCGCTAGGATATATTTATGACGAATATTCGGAGAAACAGGTTTATGTACAATGTCTGTCCAGTTTCCAGGAAAATAGTCATAAAATCAATTAACCTAAATACGTCGATCTTAGAATTATAGATTATATTATTAATTCTACAAATCATAAAATACTTCGAAATTGAGTAATATGTTGACATTTTGACTGATTGATCTTTAATGTATTCAGTAAATGTTGAAGTTTAAACAAAATGATTTGATTTGTCCTTGAGAAGAATTAATATAGTGTAAAGGTTATGAATCATAATATCTTTGTATCGCTTCAGAATTGAATGATAAAAATAACCAGAACAAAAGGAAATGACGAAAAAAGCAACTAGAGGATGGATAAATTATGTCGAGCAGAAATATAACCGAGTTCATATAAAGATCAAGTATGAGAAATAGCTTCCTGATTTGCTATCCGCAGCATTAGTCGAAGTCGAAAAAATATTTTTAATCTCAACACATTCAAAGTCGCGTCTATTTTTTCCAAGGTTTAGACCAATCTTATGACAAAAGTTAGAACAACACTTTCAATTATATAAAATAAAGTGTAAACGCAAAACCTTAATTTCTTATTTTGAGTTAGGTAAAAGCACAACGTTTAGTTCTCTTTTTGTTTTTACAGTTTCTTTTTTTTTGTTTATATTATATGATGTGTTATTGTAAGATGTTACTCTTTACTATCATTATTTTAGGTAACTTTAGGCATCTCTATTTTGTTACAAATTCGATTTCTTAGTTTCATAATGTCATTAACAGTCATAGAAACGAAATCTCTTCATAAACCATGTTATAGTAATACATGCTTAGTAAGAAAATTGTTATTATATATTTTTATTATGTTATGAACAAAATTAAATTCATGGTGTAGGTATCATTCGATGATCTAGTATATTTTACGAACGGGATAATATGCGTGAATATACAATTTTGTGGTCATAGTTCTAGAATTCACTCAAGAAACAAAACTGTAACAATAGAATAACTGTTCTACTTCTATTACGATTCTTACGATTCAACCACAATTCCTGAGACTGGCGAGAATAGGCGTTCATTGTTATCTTTACTATTGCGCCATATTTAACCTTAACACAATATCGTAGAATCTAAATTAAATTGTTCTTGTCTAAAAGGAGCATTGCTGTAACCGCTGCACCGACATTGAATTCAATTGCTTTAGTAATAAAATCTATTTTTGGAATTCGATTGTTTATAGCTCCTGCTAAGTGTGTCGGCAGTCGGAGTGGTTGCAGACGTCTCATGTTTCAGAAGCATGGTTGGCGTTAGCTTCAATGATCAACTGCTTGTACTTAGCCGCTTAAAATTGCATCGCTTACTAAAATCTGCCGTTCTAAATTTAATACGATTCTGTTGCTGGTGAGTTTACGTTCAACTTGTGTTTTCCATCTGTTATTGTAATGAAAACAAAAGTTCTCGTTATCTTTAAATCATGCACGTAACGTTCGTAGAACTCGACGCAAATTTGAATAAATTCTTATTAAATCTTCTCGTCACGTCAGACCTGGCTGAGTTACAGTTAGTTTATGTTTATGTGGACAATAATGTAGATGGTTTATCAAACAAGTTTGTTTACCATAGGGAAGTATAAATTACAATGGAAAAGAAAAACATGGATGTTGATGTTTTTGTTAATATTTCGCGCAAGATGAACAACGGTCAAGCTGACTTTATATTCATTACTAATCTTATCGCGGTCTTAGTATGAAATATGACTCTTGAGATGACTCTTACAAATGTTTAGTTAATAAATTGTAACAGATATGGTTGTTAGAACTGGGTCTGCAAAAATACTTTATACTTAATTACGAACAAAATTTTGTTATACGAAGTCCTCCTCAGCGTTAATAGAAACAGGTAATTGTATTGTCAACAAAGTAAATGATGAACATACGGTTTGAAGAGTCCATTTAATTTAAATGTTTAACGTTTAAGGTAACACACCAACAGGTACGAAGATTCTCTATGCAAATTAGTTTTCATATGACTTGTGCTATTCGTCATCTCACTTGTGTACTCAGCTGTCACAATTTATCACAGGGATACATGTACAATAGGACATATGTTCTATGAAATATGACCTCTTGCGGCAGCTTGCATCTAATATACACCGTTACTCCTAAATATACCGATGCTATAGTAAAACTGATTATATTATCACTTTTGTGCATATCAATGCATGTTGGATTTTTATGTTGTTGTTCTATTACAGCATTTGCAAACATACTTGAGATTATGTTCATGACTAATCCGGCATCCATTTTATCTTTATCTGCATCCTTGGAGTACGGGGAAGTTGTACTAACTTCATCATAATAATAACTAAGGAATCATGCCAACCCGTTGTTAATGCCTAGTATGGCCTTATATTACGTGATTATAATGTATATTATAACTCGCCTTCGCTTCGTTTTAAAATTATGTTTTTTTATTAACCATTCTACAAGTTATATTTTTACAACATTAAGCGGTTTATTTTTGTAGTTATCAAATTAATATATTTAGTCCTTGGAACGGGTATCATTCTCGACGGCATTTCGCTACTACATTAATAACAAAGTTCTCGTTTCATCTCATTAATATTGAAGTAAATTTCCGAAATATTGTAGTTATTAAAAGTAAGGTGCGGTCCGAATCGTATTGATAAAATAGACATATTACTGTAACATGAAATAATTCATAAAGGTACATAATTATACTTCTTTTGCACATTATTGTTTTATTAACATATGTAATAATTACAATGAATTTTTATTGAAAGGATAGCGCAATATTCGAGAATGTTTTTTTCGCAAAAAAATATTAAATTTATATTTTCGTTCAACATTAACTTTATGTTAGATGTAAATTTGTAGTGATTCATTTAAACCCCTTGATATTTTATATTCGTTCTCAAATGTATACTTTGAAACAAAGAAAATTATATTGCGTTCGGTACCTTGACCCGATCCTTCTAAATTAGGACTCCAAATTGCTTAATTGCATTCTAAGTGTTCTAAGCATGTCTCAACAAGCTCCGTCGAGCGCAGTAAACATTAAAACACAAAGCTGAAGTTTGTGATACCTTATAAGGGTAGGGGCCGGGTTCCTCTAAGTGCCTCCTACACTTTAACTAATGGCCATATCTGGCTTTATGGGCGTTCTGACTAAGAAGGCCAACGAATCGGCCACCTTCATTAGACGTTAGCTGATGACGGCAGTTTTTCTGCACGTGGGCGATTGATTCACCTTCGATATTGAGATTATCTCGTTTATGTAGGTGGTAACGTACCACTTGTATTGAAGCATAATGTAGGAAATGTGATTATAGGTAACTAAGATATCGTAATTCTGATAACGTGTAGGTTGTATTGATGGTTAAATTATAGCAAAGTATTTGATTTGTTCAAGAGTATTTATATGACATCTTATTTAAGCGAAGTTAAAATGCCTTGACATTTTACAGAAAACTGTCATTCTAACGATTTGAAAAAATTACAGTTTCTTACTTATAAAAATTAAGATTTAATTATCTGTTGCTGTAAATACAAAACAAACAATATCAAGAACTTGTTAAACATTAAATTACGTATTTGAATAGTTCGTTAATACGCTGTATTAAGTTCTCATCTTGCCCAACCTATCATTTAGAGCTCGCATCGACCTTTCGAATAGTTTCATCTTGCTACCGACTTAAATAACCAATTACGTTTTAATACTTATATTATAGGGTTGCTGAACTGCTATAGTTAGTTTTAAATGGACAGCATATATAACTTTTAACGAAGTCACGATCAACTTCATTCCTAGAAGCAAATTTCTTTATCGATATACCATCATCGATATAACTATGAAACGAATCCATTTTCTACAATAAACTTATGTATTAATCAAATTTCGTTTTATGATGTTTGAATTGCATTTCATCCAATCCAATAGTATTTTATAACTTTACTGTAAACTATTTGAATCAACTGAAGCGGTGATAGTGCAGCCCCTATGTTATTTTAATTACCGTTACACTTTAAACGAATATCGAGTGAGGGTCTAAGTGCTTGCCGTAACTAGCTTTTTGAAATTGTTCATAGCTATTTATAAATACGTGACTCGATTCTAATCACTACACAAATTGTATTTGCAGTATTCAAATTTTAAACTAGTAACATGCTTGAAGTGTTAATTGTTTAGCATCGAAATAAATCCATTTCCTGTTGTAAATGGATTTTTAAATATATCGGTAAAATAAATATTAAAGTCATTAATATCAATGGAGTTATTTCAAAGTAACATACCTAGGTGTTTCGTGCAAACTCAATAAAATAGTGAATTGTTACATAGTAGTCATCCTCAAAATATTTAAAATTTATTAAAATTCAATATACTTGTATCTGGTGAACTGTTATGTTTCATCTACTATATGCTACAGTAAGTTTAACCTAAGAGTTACTAACACATTATAACAATATTAAGTAACTAAAACAAATTGTACCAAATCATAAATATAATTCAGTTATTAACTTTTTATTTATCTTCTATTTAAGTATGAGATGAAACAAACTATTCGTAGTTGACGTCGTCTTCACTCAAATTTAATAAGATATCTAGATGGCAACTTATTTGACATTAATTTTCAAACACTATAATTACCAGTCAATTACTTCGTTGTAACCAATTATTTCTGAGCTCAGAACCAAAATAAATTTCCTAAGAACTGGAATATTTAAATATCAGCAGCATGATTGCACATCAACAAAGTTCCAGGAATAATCTATAGGTTGTCGACGAAGCTTGTTATTTCACCATAATCGTTGTTCACATCAGAGTACATCATTTGTGACATTTACTTATTATTTATTACAAGCGCATAATTATAAAACCTAAGAGTTTATTCTAGACAATACATCAATAAACCAATATAAGCTAAATGTAATGCGGTGATGTAATATGGTCCTTCATTTTAATTTGTACCTAGAGCAAAATAAGTAGTGACACCATATTTTACATGTATGACTAAGCTTGTGCAAAAATTTGATTTCTGGTTTATATCAATTATTAAGTTTCGGATGCAATTGTAAAATTGCAATTCTACAAAAAATAAAACGCAAAACTGCTAATAGAATCCAGTACTTGACTGTTCTTAGCTTTCCAGATATTTTATCCGCGACAAAGACAACTTCAAACGCCACTCCTATTGAATTTGGCTTCATTTTATTTTTATATTTAGATTGATAATCACAGTATTGTTTTATTTTTAATCACTTTTCCCTAGTATGTTCTATTACTTCAATACGATTCTGAGGAAACGTGCAAAATTATCAACTTTACTTTACCTTTCAACTAAATTAATTTACTCCCGCAATTTGTTTTATATTCAACATGTTGTCATAAATTAGTACTATATGATTATCATATTGTTTACCTAAATTACTTTACTGGATTATAAATTATAATAAATGTTTCTTAAACTGTATTTATTGTGAAACAGTATTTCCATTACCAAATTGCTTACTATTATTTAATGCAGCAGAAAATGACTGTTAAGAGGCCATTTGAGTTATAGTAATAACGCTCGGGAAGATGTCCAACATCTATCGTTTGCTTACCGACACTCTTGTTACTGCCAAAATAAATAAACTCTAACATTAGTAACGGTCTATGTAGTGATATTTGGATAGATGCTCATTTTTAATAGCTTCATCGCTTGTTTTGATTACTATGGGATTGTAAGAATTAATCTATATATCCTAATCAATCTATAGTGTCATTAGAATTAAATTGTCACTTATGAGTTTAACCCTCAACAGTCCACTGCAAGGTATGATTCCGTTCTAACTTTTCAGGTGATTTGGAACATACAGTAAATTAATAACGCCTCACACTAGGAGTCCCTGTTTTGTGGGTAGAGAAATACATAAAGACAAGAACACACACACCCTGACCAAGGACATTAAACTTATCATCCAAATTTCTGTCCCGCTGGGAATCGAACTTTTCGAACAGCGAACCGCCATAGTGTCCATCGCGCCACGCAAGTCTTCAACACGTTTATGACATTTCATTTTAGAACGGTGAAGAGGTTAGCAAACAATCTACTTAACACGTAGGATTTAATGTACCCTCTGAGTTACAGAAATGCTCAAGAGATATTTCTCATTAGCGTCATCCTTCAAAGTACTGACGCCACACAGCTGCTTATTTTTATCCACAAGACCTTTATTTCCTTGTTAAATATAGATTTGACTTATATTATTTTCTGCTTATTGAAGCGTTAAAAATATTTCTAATGTATTTCTTGTAATTCGAAGTTCCGTTACGAAATGACCCAGTCGTCATCACTTCCCACTGGGTCTTTCGTCAAAACAAAGAGATTAGCTCGGTATCTTTAGTTTCGCTTATTATTTTACTGTTTTGTTTACTCGTATATTCATTTTAGTTTGGGCTTTTAAGCAGACTCACTTGTTTATGTCCACGTTGCGTTATGGCCAAATGAAAACTGCGTGCCAAGCAGCGCTTTTACATATGTGGAACATTTAGGGAATTCTATTTCCAACCGCGACGTCCAAAGTTTAATAGTAGACTCGCATATATCATTCTTTTGATGTCATTTCATATACTTACTATAATAGATATTACAAATTATTTGAAATGTACATCACAGATAAAGATTTCTGTTAAGATTTCTTTAGACCGGATTTATGAGTCATGGAACGCGCTCGATGTATTTTGACGTTTGAGATGAAATATTGTGGAATTAAGCTGCGTTTTAACGAAGCCACGATATACTAATATCTTCTCGTAAACTGATGTCGTACTCAAATAGCGTTTAGCCTATTTACGAATCCGTTTGTTACGATTACGTTTCCCGACTCGCTATAACTGTATCGGTAATTTGTTATGCAGTGCGAGATGTAGATACAATGTACACGCAGCCATCTGCGATTGTTCGTCGGAACAATGACAGCATTTTCCATTTATGCACTATTAAGTGATTCCTTTGAGCTTTGATGCAATAGTCATAAGAGAACAATAATAATAGGACAATTATTACAATACGCCAAGAAAGATATAGGAACATAAAAAATAATTGAAGCAGGAGTTCTAATTTCATCCCATCGATTATAAATAACCGATTATTATAACATTGAACTGAAAGTGATATGAATAACCTCAAGTATCCTATTTGTAAATCTAAATTAATTTGTATGTAATCCCTGATGGTTTTATACGGCAAAATCAAATATATGCTAAATACATTTGAATCACCGCGAACAATATAGATCAGAACGTTGTTTAACTACGCGGAACTAAATACATAATCGTTTTTGAAGTGACAACTGAGACATCAAACCAGATCACATTAGAGCCCTCGTATTGCCTTTTATAAATTAAGATTATAACGTAATGAATATGCATGGTACCATACATAATATCACGTCGAGCAATCTAACAAGGAAGAAGTATACCAGATGGCCATAAGAATTACTCCAGTCCATTAGAACGCTTGACACATCAACTTCTTTAAGTATTGTTGAACGTCAATGTAGGCGGATCTCGATAAACATCTGTGCTACCTTCGTATATGGGTTTATCCTCATTTATTTCTAATCTATCGGTTAGTCTAATGTAGACTGTAGGCAGTTTGTTGACTTGTAAGGATTTAACGATTTTGTACTCAAATATCTTTATGATTATTATTGAGAATTTTTAAGTATGTCTTAAACTTTACGGGGATTTTACGATAATAAGTTACAAATTCTGCTTAAACTTTAATGATATTAACAATGTATACTTTGTAAGGCAAGTGATCCAAATAATGTTAAGTTGTAAAGATTGAGCAAATCGTATTTGCTTACCGAGTCTACGTTATAATGTATTTTTGGAGCGTTTATTATAGGACAAGAGTATGTATCATAATTTGAAGAGATTTAAATATATTTATAATTATAAGAAGAATAAAATTTATTTCCAGTAACCAACTAAGTAACTCATATTCTATTAACAAATTTGGTGTTCACCATTTTAAAAGTTTCCAATCTTTTGGGTTTTGTATCAATTCATTTTATGAAGTCCAAAACATTCAATATTGTTACGTAATAAAATGCCGGTTTTATATTTACTACGAGCGTATGTTATTTCAGTTGAACAACGTATAAATGAGAGGACACTCCAAGATATTTCATTAATATGCATTCGTCAAAACCACACTAACATGAGGCAAGAAGTGTTGCTTCAAATGAGCGAAGAATCATTATTAATGTCACTGTCAACATTTGATTGTCTATGAAAGTGCCAAGTACCGCCTCAGTATGCTTGTTCATTGGTTGGAAACATAATTCATTACATGTTATGAAGTAAGCATCCGTAGCATGGCATTATTTAATTAGATTAATCGTTATGGCAGTGTTTTTACTGTTAAACGAATTGTCCTGTTTCATATTTGATTATATTTTATGTACTAGGTGACCCCAGCAAACGTTGTTTTACCATATAAAAAGCTCAAAATTTTGCCGATTTCGCAATATTCTTTATTGCAGGTCCTCTCCTATTCCTCTTAGCGTGATGTTATATAGCTTATAGCCCTCCTCCATATATTAACTATCTTACACTAAAAGATTTTCTCAAATCGGCCCAGTAGTTCCTGAGATTAGCCCGTTCAAACAACCAAACAAACAAACAAACTCTTCAGGTTAGGTTATGTTAGTATAGATTACGTACTAAAGATATATTGAAATACAAATTTAAAAAGAAAAGCATAGATACCCACCGTGGTCTATGTAAACCCCCGGGGG
>DWJN01004149.1:0-12726 GCA_018248895.1 Carystus phorcus
AATGTGCCATATCTTTATTACGCTTGTATGTGTGTCAAATGAATGGTAGTGTGTGTAATGTTAATTTTTATTAATTTAATATGCTTCTACTGTATATTATAAAAAAATATTATCGTTTTGCAATTCTCCTACATATAAACTATAAGTGGGCCAAATTTCATACTCCTCCGTCCGCGCAATTTTCGTAAAAAGGAGTTCAAAGCTTTTGCTTTACGTATTATTATATATACCTAGATAAAGTCGTAAGCACTAGCTAGTAATTAATGAAATAATATTAGCACATATAAATTTTGAAACAAAAGAACGACATTAAAGGCAATGTCGAGGACAAAAGCAGAGTTCAGACTTGCCGCTCGCTTATCAGGCTTGCCTCACGAGTGTAAGTGAATAGTTAAATATAGCGAGTATGTTACAGACGATCATAAGGGTTGCTCGTTACTAATCTTTTCATGCAATCATTTTAAACTAAAATTATGTATTATTATACGAAACGTGTCAATGAACAAGTAGCATATAAATGAATAAGTACTGTACTGTAAGAGCCGATATGAACAGTGATAATGATTTGAACAGGTAACTCTTGTTCCAATCACGTGCTCCATTCATAATCATAAAGTCTGCCTGGCGAGCCAGCGCCCTCTTGTTTGGGTCAGCCGTCAAAAGACTCGTCATTTTTCAGTTAAGAGCTTGAGAGCCAATACTTTATTCTTCTCTACTCGTTTTTGGCGAACCATTTGCGATAGTATAGCATTAAAATTAGTCGTTTGTATCGTAGATTAAACCTTTACCTGTAAAGGGGTTCTTGCAAAACAGAAAAAAGTTATTGACAAGAAACCACATAACATTTAATTAAATCACTTTTGTAATACATCGATATTAGATAATAATTTAAGAAATTTTACAATAATGAGACGAATATTATATAATTTACTAGCAGACCCGTCCACACGTTGCTATGACTAAGGTTTACATATTCAATTGAGCAGACTAATTACCTTACACCGCCATCTATTAGAATCTTATGGAACTAATTTATTGTAAGATATTCAACAAACATTTTGCAATAAAATAATACTTTGACTATAAATTGAGATGTAAGCTATCCTATCTTTCAAGTTGAATCAAACTGCACACGGTGTGCGAAATTAGCTTAAAATCGGTTAAGTAGTTTAGGAGCCCATCGCGGACAAACACCGTGACCGTAATTTATACATATTAAGATGACTTTCATATACAGTACTATTGATTTACTTTAATTTTATATATATTAATACATACTGCAACAATAAGTAAAAATTCATCATTCAATTAGTTCAATTTGGAATGAGATTGAAAGGAATTATCGTAAAAGTAGTACATTTTTCCCTAGTCTCCATTCTTTTTGACAAGACCACAAATTAAAAGTTAAAAAAGCATCTAAAACTAGAAGAAGGTGTCATTTGACATTCGGTTGGAACAAAGTTCCTTTGGCTACAAATTAGGTACTAAATAACATGATATAGCATAATGTACAAGAGTATACGTTTGTAAAATGCCCAAGTCTCCAATAAAAGGAGTAGTGTAAGGCCAAAAGGTTAGAATTCAGGCCTGTGAAAATTATAAAAAAATTAATATTTTTTGTGGCACGTCATTCATGTTAATTAAATAAATTTACAAAGATGATGGTGTAGAAACAAGGTTTGCAATGTAATGTTACTAGCAACAGATATCTTCAAACTTAGTTTAATTATTCCTATACATTAAGTAGTTAAATCCTAAATCTCCAGAACCTATCCTCAGATCTACACTACATATGTATATAATATTTTACACATAAAAAATATACGCACGATTATAGAATCTCCCACTTGCTGTTAAAGCCAGTTACAAAAATGTTAAACATATGAAAATGAATAGAATTAGAAAGTGATAGGTACCTACTTATTAAACTCGTACATTTTATAGAAATTAAATTTTGTTTTGAATGAAGTATATAACAATTACAAATTATTACAGGCATGAAAATATACTTAAAAGACAAACTATTGTTAGTAATGTTCTCACATACTATATTTTTTATACATACTGGATACCTAATGCTTGACTATAAACCCACGAGTTACTTAATACACGACTACATGTGTATTATAGTAGTCCATTATTCTGTCCATCTTTTTAGGGAGTAAATGAGATATTAAGGTTAAAAGTGTTTTTTTTTTTTTAATATTTAGCTAGATATGTAACAGCCTTAAAACACAGCTAAAGATCTTCCGCAGTCTCAGTGTAACTTTGCTACTAATAAATTCATCTTAACTATCATATTGCTGCTCCAGGGGCATATAGAATTTGGTTCCCATAACGACGCTCTTCAACAATACGAGATATGTTTTACACCAACATAACCATATTTAAACGCAATAAACCCTAAGTGCTCCACGGATTGATATATAATTTTTGCCAACAACGAGTGATAATATAAGAAAAGTTTATGTATATAAAAAATATTTTACAAATGATTTATAAAACATCAGTGTAGAGGTGTAATAATTCTTTCGAGTACAGTTACTGTTTTGTTTATTTACTTAAGTAAATATTTTTTTAATGCGACTTTGATATTTATTTTGATTTATTAGAAAAGATATTTAAGAAAAGTAACGTTCTTTACTAAATATTTGGAAGACCGAGGGAATAAAACTTAACTAATTGGCAGTTTAAATTTTAATGTAAAAATAAGGTTAAACCTGGAATACAACCTTCTTTATTAATAACAAATTGCACCATTCTTTTAAATGTACAATTGAAGGTAAAAATCCTGTTCTGTGACATAAATATGTTGTTCGAATATATATTAAAGATGGCTTTGGTCTACGATCTCTTATCTTGGAAACACCTATTTGGGTACTTTTTTCAAAAATCCGCATTAGTTTCTATTTATTTAACTAATAAAGATTTATCACAAACAAAAAATTAAGCTGGAAAGTTTTTATTGCAATTTTTTGGCTTAAGTCATAGTTGTATAAAAGAAAGATTGTCTATCTTCTAATCTAAAGCAAAGCAAAGCGAAGTACTAGTCCAACTTGTTGATTAAAGAAAGCGGTAATGGCGCGAGGTCCCTTCATTTGGTACAGAGTTGTGTAGCACCCAGTTAAAGCACATTGTTACTTATGTATAGCGATAACGTTCTTTCTGACTTAGCTAAGGCTAAAATTGGAATTTTTTTTAAATCATAATAATTATATTTATAACAGTTTTGCTAAGTATAGGTATGCAGCAGTATGAGGAATTAACCAGATGATGCATATTTCTGGTTTGCCGACTGTTTACATCCCTGTTTTGTTTATGTAGACTTATATTTTTCCGAATAAACAGCATATTGGCATATATATATTTTGAAGCTACATAAAGTTAATATATTCATTTCTACGACTTAATAAATTATAACTTCAGTCATGCTTCAGCTTAGGGGTAGTGAATATTTATCAATCACACAATACTAAAAGTATCTTTAAATCTAATAATAGTAAGGCAATAAAAGCATTTATAAATACAATTTAAAAGTATCAAATAAATTAGTTTACCGTCTCTATAAATAACTTACAGTGAAAATCTACTTTAAAGAAATAAGGAAATTGCTCTCGGATGCAATCAATCGGAATAGTAATAAGTAAGACAATGATACATTCTCCACGGTACAGCCATGCTATGCGCCAATAACAGCAACAATTTTCCCGCAGTAATTTATTTTGTCATTTCTCGACGTCACAGTTTTCTGTATTCGTTGTTTATTCTATAAAATTGTTACTTTAATCGTAATAACACGATATGAAGTAAAGTCAAAAGGATGAAAAGAAAATGATGAAACTACGAGTATTTCCTCCTAACCTACATATTTATATAGTTTAGTATACAGCAGTTAATCCGACAATACAAAAAATCGATTGAATTGAATTGTGAATTTAAAACATCCTCGCATCCCCTTAAAGATATCTACATTAAATAATTTGTCAAATACGGTCCAACTGGAGGTTGCTTGTGCTTAACCATAAGGTGCTTAGTACAACATTTTAACGCGCTTTTATTACTTTCACTTATTAGTTTGTAAGCGATCCTTTTGGGACCGATTTTGACCTACTTTGAGCTATCAGCTCTATCTAATTCAAATTTCGTACATTTGTAAAAGACCGATGGTAATGCAATAATTCGAAAAAAAAATTATAGTTTAAAAAACTAAAAAAGACACGCTTATAGAATTAATCAACTGAAAAGTAAAAGATAATTCTTAACATAAGTATAAAATTAATGACGATAAAATTAATGTCACTGTTCTAAAAGTGTGGGGTGCTTAATATCAATCTTTTTAATTTTTCACTAGTTCTATTCCGAAATACAAAGTTAGTTTAAAACGTCATTACCAGCATCCCACGCTTTTGGAACAGTGACATTATTTTTCTCGTCAATAATTTTATTCTTATGTTAAGAATTATTTTTACCTTTTAGTTTGATTAACTCTAAAAGCGTGCGTTTTAAATTTTTTAAGTTATAATTTTTTTATACTAATTCTGCATTACGGAATAAAACTAACAAATTAAAAATTGTGATGTAATAATAGCTACAGTATTTCTTTTAAAATTGTCTGAAGTATTGATGCTATTCCAGACTTTATCAACATACTAGTAATATATCTTCATCCTCAAAGTAACTTGAACTGAATGTTCTAACAATACTTATATACCCATTTACGGGTCATTAAGACCTGGCTTATTAATGGTATTGGTTTCTAAGGCTGGCTCACTTTCATCATTATCGACTTGGTGTGGGCTTAAGAACAATCCAGATGGCTGTGAATTTTGTTCTTTGAGTCATCTATTTAGTTTCGAAGCCGATTTTTGCATTTAGCTACATTTTTGATCTATTATATATTCTATTTATTGTTAATAAATTTACTAATCGGTTATTTATCAGGAAGGAATGTATAGTTTTGTTGTGCCATTTTTACAAACATCATCGTACCTATATGAGTGAGGATGTTTGAAGCATACGAACGGTGATAGTCATGCTGACAATTTACCAATCTTACACCTACTACTTCTATGTGTGTCCTGTTTTATAGAAGAGTTGAAAGCAAGAAGTTGGTAAGAAGACTTATAAGGTTATATTTTAAAGTTATAGATAGGTAATATCCGAGGTTGAATGAGTTGTATAAAATTTCAGTTTACGCTTCTACTTCTATCCAAATTGTTCATGCAACAGAGACGTTATTAAGATAAAACAATGCAATAATCAGACAACTCTAATATGTTTAAATATTTTATTAGTGAATAGCCTGTAAATTTACGTGCATCATGTAATTTTTCTCGATTCTTGTATTTTTTACCGATCTTTTTGGGGAAACGGTGTCGATTTTCAAATCATCACGTGTAAAACAAATGTTTATTTTTCGAAAACAAAAATAAATTAATAATATGTAATAAGTACTTGGGTAATAAGTAAGTATAATAAGTAAGTAGATGGGATATATATTATAAATAAACATAGAGTAAGTTATAAACATGCTATAGATATTTAATGACAGTTCCGCGAAACTGAGTTAAATGTATTTTTAATTAAACAAAGATCCCTCGTATCATTCGTGATTAAAAAGATCTTTTATGTTAAAACGATTACAATAAGAAGCCATTACAGTAGGCAGAAAAAGACTTAGCTCGTTAAAAGGTTTCCCCGTGAAGACTTCCGATGTTTAATATAATATGACATTGCAATTACTACTACGCCCTAACTACTTACCTATTGCCGGTCTACTTCGATATTAGTTTAGATAGTAGGTGACAGTAATTGAATAAGCATCTGTAAGTGTTCTTATTATTGTGCCACGCTTGTCAATATTTAAACGAAAAAAGCAATACAATTAGTTAATTAGTATTAATATTGAAAATATCGGGGTACGTGAAAATTATGTAAGTATTAACATAAAAACAGAGAAAACTGAACACGAAGATGATGTAGGTATCATTTTATATACATTTGTGTAAAAATTGCATAGCGCGTGACAAGTCGTGGTTTAAACGATTGTAATAATCAATGAGACGGTAGATTTAAGCTTAGATACGCTGTTGCGGACTTCAACCGTTTACTTAGCACACGCAAAGAAAGCTCAAAATTTTGCAGGTTTTGCATTATTTTTTATTGCTGCTCCTCTCCTATTCATCTTACGGTGATATTACATATCCTATAGCCTTCCTCCATAAATGGACTATCTCATACTAAATTTTTTCAAATCGGTTCAGTAGTTCCCTGATATTAGCGCGTTCAAACAATCAATCAAGCAAACAAACTTTTCAGCTTTATATTATTAGTATAGATAATATTGTTAAGTCATATATAAATTATGACCTTTCTGTGAAGCTTGCCGGGCTAGGCGGCTGCTCCTCTTACTTAAATTAGTCGCCAAACTCGTCTTATTCCGGCTCGGAGCTTGAAGAATGTACTGGTGTTCTTTCTTTCTTCTCTTTTCTTTCTTGACCGAAAACTCATCGATGTTTTGGCTGTTACTGGAGTTCATGCGTGACGGTGATCGTTTACAATAAGAAAGCTCCTCTGATCGTATGTCCGCTAGAAACAAAAAATCTAATTTAATAAGAGACCAATATTTCTTATTAGGTTTTGCTTGAAACTTCCTTATCATAAGAATTCAATCACCAAAATTAACTATACTGCTATACAAAACTATCTACATCAAGATGGACTCCGTCTCTGGTATTAGTTTATTAATTGGCGTTAGTTACAGCAAGTTTTAATTGGCGTGAACGCCACAATTTCGTAATTTATCCTCCTCGGTTCTGTACGTATAGGTATAATGAATTTTAATTAATAAAATTTAAATAATGTAATGTCATTTCAAACATCTTCAACAGACATAGGTAACCTTGATAGCCTGTCGTGTACGATTTTATCTACAAGCATACAATATAATGTGTTGTATTGAAAGAAAATGTGTAAAGTACAACCACGTACTAGGATTGATGTAGGATGATTGTATAGAATCATAAATGAATTCTAGAAACTTACACGTTTCATATTGATTATATTCAGAGTACCTTAAAGTTAGTTGACCCAAATACATTTCAAATACAAACCCGAGGTTAGATTTCATAAATTAAAATTAATAAGGATTCTCGTACCGTCATAGTCTAGAACGAACTATTAAATCACCCGGTGGGCCACAGTAAGCATCCAACAGTCATGGACCAAAATCGAATGTCTCGGGGAGACTGCGCGCGCATCCCCCCTCGCTTCACCACTCCGAACGTCCATTGATGATCTCCTTAATCTCAATACATATCGCTAACATTATTTGGGCACGTCCTTCTCGACGTGCAAATTATAGATCGTTCGAGTCGTTCATAGCGTAAGACGATGAAAAAAATTTCATAGGTATCGAAGTCGATGGCGATATCGTGGTGGAAATAAAACATTGGGCGCTGGCCGTCGTATCGTTCGTTAGGTTTGGGCGTCGCTGCGTCTCGGCTTTCGGCGGGCGGTCGGTGCGCGGTGGCGGCCGGCGACTGTGCGCGACGGCGCCGCCACGCACGCTCGCGACCCAGTCCGCTCTGACGTTTACCCGAGCCGCCGGTGTCACCCTGCCGTGCCGTTTGTGTCGCCGTGTCGCCGCATATCAAATTCTGCGCACTTTAAAGTGTAACGAAGTTATCGCTAATGTAACTGGGTTGGGTCGCGGTAGATATCAGGGATTGAGGTAGGCGAGGCGGTGGGCCGTGTAGGGTCGATCGTCCGTGCGGGGCTGAGCTCGGGCTGCGGCGCCTCCGCGCCAGCTCTCCGACCCAGCTGGCGGTGTTTACACGCCGCGCCTGCACCCGCGCCGCCCTGTGCGCTTGCTCGCTGCAACTTACTTCCCTCATATTCTATTCGGAGCCGTGAATTTTTAACATTTCGAACGAGCTGCGATAGAGGTATATTAATGCTTATTCAGCCCGACTCTCCCCAGAGAGCACAGTCGTAGCACGCATAATCTAGTGTCACGAACGTTCAGAGCATTCGCATCGAAACCGAATTGTCATAGTTCATACGAGTGATATCACAATACTATAACTATGGGTGCAAAAGAAAGCGTGGAAGCAGCTAAATTTACTGCGCAAAATTGGAACAACTTCGAGGTTCGTAATACCCTTATAATTTGCACATGGAGTGTTTGTATCCCTTTCCCCTTCGTGATGTCTGTTTTGTGGACATTTTACGCCCTTAAACCTAAACTCTAAATTTGAATTGTTTAAAATAAAATAAGAAATTTATGCACAGTAACAATATGATGTCTTACGTATGCATGCTCACACATTCCTTAAATAAACTATTAAATAATTGTACTGTATATTACTATTTTATTTTGAAGTGTTATATTGAAGCATTAATAAAATGCTTTTTCAAATTTCATAATAGTTTTGTGAGTTTACATGAACTTTTATTAAATATAGGTTATTGTTTGATTAGTTAATGTGTGATAGTTGTCAAGATTACATTTGTATTATAGTCATTTATATGTAAAACATAAGTACTTATGATATCATCATAAAACCTGATTTATATTACTAGTACGCAGTAGCTAAGGACACATTGATATTGCGAGTATAGTATAAAGATTTTGAAAGCAAATGCCCTCAATAATTATTTGTAGAGGCATAATATCATGAACTCTACCTCGGATATCTAGTACGATTGGACAGTTTAATGTAGCGACAAACTGTGCTGACCCATATTATATATCTATAGATTACTCTATCATGACTGAAGACTCACCGACGAGATCGAAATGCGCCTCTTGAATTTTAATTACAATTTGATAGCATAGACTTAGACGCTCGGCTGAAAATCAATACCTATTAAGTGATAGCAAACTCTACGGCGCTTTATATCGTGTATTGCTTCAATAAGAAAAGTACCATTCACACCATTTTAACGCTCATGATACTTACTATTGATACAACTAAGTAATTGTTCATATACAATTAAAAACATGCGTTTTATAGAAGCAATAGTCACACTCAATGTAGGTTATAAGGCTTCCATGACTAAGTAAGTGAAGCCAATGTATCATTCCGGACTTTTCTCTAATCTAGCTTACTTTGTTAAACCACAAACAGTAAACAAGTCTCAGCAATAATAAATATCCATCGACGTGAATATCTAACAAAGTGATAAATCTGTATAATTGCAACAATAACATTTTAATAACTTAGGCTTTAGAATGAATAAGACAGTAAGAAATATCGATTTATTAGGATGAAATAAGAGACGCTATGAGACGCTTATTTATAAATCTATACAAATCGGTGAAGCATAGACCGCAGTATAATCAAAGTAGCATTGATAAATAATTACACAGTACGCGTGAATGAATAATTTGCGTAAAGTTTGCGTAATGTATGGTACTTTACGCAAGTGTCATTTTAACTCAACGCATGTAGTGACTTATGTATACTTTAACTATCGTATCGTTAAACAGTGTAAACACGTAAATATATAAAGAGCTATATGTATATATATTTAATATTAACATTTTAATCTACATTCGAGGCCATGCATGTCCACTTCATTTAACATTCATATAATGACACAAACATTGTTCCTGTGTGATGTTAACTGTTATTTTTATTACGCTTTTAATAAAATAGTCGGAATTCTACACACCACAACTGAATATAACCAAATAATGTAATCTCTGTATGATATTTAACTTATGTCCGAATTATTGGATTGATTAACATGTATGACAGTATTTAATGTAATTAGTTTTTAACTCTCTATGAATATTACCCCAGTGTTAATTCCCAACAAAACAAATTAACCTGTAGCTGCGGCTTATTACCACTGGAATTTAATTAAAGTTAATGAATAATATAATGGAATTTAAACAGAATAAAGGAGTGGTGCGTAGATTTTCTGTACTTGCATGCGAATTTATTTTCATGTAATCTTAATTATTTAATTAGGATTTTATCAATTATGTCATAATAAATAATAATTAACGACAAAATTAGATACCCACATATCTGTATATTAATTAAATATATGTAGCTCGCAAGTAAAGCAATAAAATGTTCAGTAGTCTCAAGTAATAAAAAATCATTTTAAAACATCGGTTGCGTTAAGCATACGAGTATAAAATGTTGGGAATCTAGCTAGTTATTGATGTTGCGTGTTGTGATTCCGTTTACACAAAATACCAATTATCTAATGACTTGTTTTTGCAACCTATCTATCGACTATACAAAATATTACAGGTATTATTTATATAATTTTGCGTTTCAAAAAACAAATACTGTTTATCAAAGATCGTAAGAAGAACTGATTTAAGCGGCATTAGTGAATAGATAGGTTTAAAGAACAGGTTGTATGTTAGACAATCGTTAGATTTAAGTGAGGCATGAATATTTCAGCATGGCGTGAAACATCACTACAGGCACGGCACACAGCGTTCGCAGAGCCTCAACCGCGGACATTCTTTGTCGCGCTCCGATGGCACCTGGTGACATCACGGGACCGCGGGTAATTATAATAATTATTAATATTTTTAATTATTATTAATTAGTAATTAATAATCCTATTACTAATAATTAATAGTACTTACACTATAGATGGAACTAATATTACTTATCTTTCCTTGAAGCTCGCCTGGCTAGTTACCACTCTCTTGCTTGAGTCAAGCACCAAACCATTCGTGTTCCGGGTGGGGGCTTAAGAGCCAGTTCTTTCTTTCGTTGTTCTATATTTTCTTGTCCGCCACATCAGTGACCATTTACCAATATGAGGCTTGTCTGCTCGTCTGTTGATAAGTTATATAAAAAAAATTAAGGTAGTAGGCAAGTAGGCTAGTCCTACTACTGCGTGCAACTTTATAGGCATTTACTTAAATACAAAACTAATGGATGATTCACCTACAACGTATTAACAACGTTTTATCATATCAATATTAGCTAAGTGTAGGTTGCATTGTTTAGAATCCCGGCTCCTACGATTATTAAAATTTGAACTTTGACAGCTAAAATGATAATATTAACCAACCGTCAACCGACACTTAAAGAACTGCCAGCACCTCCTTGTGGCAGAACGAAGTAGGTTTAAATAACTTTGTGATTAGTAAGAAGAATATTGCGGTCAGGAACATACAATAAAGATGCTCAGTATATTCCGTACATCCATCAGCCTTTAAACACCCAATGGCACAACCTCTCCTAATTTACCCCACCCAGACCTGTTCTGAGCCTTCTGAATCTAGCTTATGTCCACCGTATTCTTTAAGTCATTAATCCATTTGTCTGAGGGCGACCCTCACTCCTTTTTCCGAGACGTGGTCGCAGTTCGAGGACTTTTTTCCCCAAAGATTGTTGTAGATTAAGTATTTACTAGAGACTTTCATTAAGGGCTTCCGTATTCATTATTTTCAAAATTCTTGTATTGATAGAAAAAATACTAATACAGATCACTGCTGAATCAATTTCATATTGTTATCTGTGCAGATATGGCTGATTTACGTCACCTCTGACAATAAAATACATAAGCAACATTAATAAACCACATTATGTAACAATAATTATTACAAACCAAATGTTAATTTTGGATTCGGATTAGTTAACGATGATATGTAGAATGTATAATAGAAACGAATTTGGAACTAAGCCTACCGGATAATGTAGATGATCTAATTAATTGATTTGCATTATTACTATAACATAGTTTAAAATATTTATTAGTCGTTTATTGGTTTTATCAATCTGTAATGCTAACGTGAATGGGGTGTGTTGACTGCGGCATCCATACCTTTCAATATATTTATATACATTTGAACCTAAATCTTCTTAGCTGGAGAACGTTAAAATCATCTAACTAACACTGGTTAAGTGTACACAATCAATAAATTATCTTACATTTCAAACAATTATAGACATACATAAAGAAGCTACTTTTTAGTACAGTAGCTTTAATTTATTTATTAACTTTATAACTGTGGGGATAGAAGTATGAAACAGATGATATTGTATGATGTGCATCTATTTTTAATTTTAACATTACTCATGTAAATAATATCATGACCATAACTATAAAATTTTCTAAGCCAAAAAAAATAAAAAGTGGATTAATTAAAATAAAAACAACTTGCATATATTTCTGGCCGTTAAATACGGATAGTGCTACTAGATATATTGAATCAATATTTTTTTCGATGTAGTATTTTCATCATCATCATCATCATCAGCTTATGACTGTCCACTGCTGAACAAAAGCCTCCCCTAGAGCGTGCCACGTTATATTTTACTAAATACTACATAATATTTTACTAAAAGAATATTTACAAAAACACCCGTGCTAGTTGGAAACGTTATTACTAGGCACCCCCCTCATCTACCGTAGTGGACCATAACTAAGCTACAGCGACTGATTACCTCATGTCAAAATTACAGTACAGTCACGAGCATTAATACATATATGACTATAGGGAGATCAGCAAAAATATCTGTCCCAAGAAAGAGTTCAATAATATAAGTCCGCTCATACGTAGCAAAAATCTCTGATAAATAGCAGGCTATAAATAATCTCATTTTGACTACTCATTTATAATTTTATTATGTAATGTGTTAATTAGTGTAAAAGTGAAGAGTGAATAGGCTTCTACTAAGTTAATGCGCTTTACCATCCAAGATTACTTTACCACTTACCATCAGGCGGGATTGTAGTCAA
>DWJN01004150.1:0-12725 GCA_018248895.1 Carystus phorcus
GTCGGAACACGACGAGTGGTAGTAGTGGCAGCTGACTGAGGCAAAACAGTGGTAGCTTGTATTTTCTTTGCTATTTAGACGGTACATAGGCAGCAGCCCTAACTAGCGTGACGGATAACAACCAGATTTATAATTTTTTTTTTTTTTATTTTAAGCTTATGGCCAAATAGAACTTATTTCTCGTGACGAGTTGCGCACTAATTTAAAGCTAGTCAGGCAGGATTAATACTTTTAATAATAATATTTTTAATATTGTGAATAAACGGATACTAATATTGATTATATAATCGTTACGAGAAGTTCTGTTGTCTCTTAGGACACCGTGGGCTGCCGACATGGGATTGGGGTCTGTATTGTAGGCCGTTCATAGGAAATTTTAAAGCTTCTTTATCTTCTTACCTTATTAACATGACCTTAAAGTATATCAAATCCAGTGAGGACATTAACTTGCTATTATTACATTAGATATTATCACAAAGAAATTATCAGGATATTAACACAGATAATATTAATCTATTATCAAGGACTATGCTTGATGGTTGTTGAGAGAGACTTAGTGAGTAGCAATACCAAGAAGTTTCTATAGCGAAAACGTTGCAAGACACAATCCGACTTCAAAAAAAGGAGGTTCTGTTTCAAATTTTAGGTTGGGTTTGCCTCAAACAAGCCTATTTAATGGTTACTAAATAAAAAACCTGCCAAAACGAGACTAATTATGACAATCGCTATTAATATTTAAATATCACAAAACAGCGACTAAAATGCAAATAGCACATTAACATTTTACAAGGATTTTGTCACCCAATAGTCGAACTTCGACCATAATTTATATTAATTTTAAGTTTGATTATTTCGTCCCCTTGCAAAGACAGATTTTTCTCTATAATCGCAGTTTTTAAAGAAAGTTTACACAATATTAAATAAAAACTAATTAAAAAAATTAGGAGTGAAATAATAAACTCGTTTCTTACATATAAGTTTCACTGAAAGAAATGTTGTCCGTTGAACTTAAGACGCGTATTTCTATAATTAATCTACTTTAAAATTATATAAAACTTTTTTGTAACCGATATTTATTCTAAAATGGAATACATAGTTTTTCCTACACGTACTAATATTTATAGGTCAAATAGTTAAGATAAAAATAATAACGCAATATTACTGTATTAAGAATATTTAATGTGCCACTTATATTCGAAATTAAAACTAAATATACGTATAAGTGCATACATACAGTTTATTTCGGTATAACTAGCTAAACGTTTCACATAAATTTCATAAAGTAAAAATTGATGACGTACATTTCCAATGCTCACAATCTGACATCACCTTATTCGGAAGTATGTTAAAGAAGATAAAAACTTGTGAGGAGAAATAACCGTAAACAAGTCAATAATATGAGCGGCGCGCGACGCGCATATGGTATCAGATGGGCTATCTCAGAATAATAATGGCGTTTGCTATAAAGACAGTTTGTTTGTGTTCTGAATAACAGACGTGGCTTGTTATGATGTGTCGTGGTTAACGAAGGCGAGGTGGGTGACTTTTTGTGCGATTCCCAGGGGATGATGGAGTGATATGACTGCGTGTGAAGGTTTTCCGGTACGTGGATCTATGAGGATCAACTCGATTGAGCTTGTATAGTTCCCACTGAGTGAATGTAGGGTCTTAGGAGGACTTCTTAGCTAAGCACTATATTAACATTAACGACCCGTATGGCGCAACGGTCACAACGAAATACCACTGTTTGAAGGGCCTCTATTCGATTCCCAGCGAGGCTGAAATTTTATTGATGAGGTTAAATTTCTGTCCTCGGTCTGGGTGTGATTGTAATTGTCTTTCTGTGTTGTCCATTGGCGCCCACGACACTGGGTGTCATAGTGTGGGGCTATGAGTGTGGCTTAAGATACGCATAATAAGAACGGGTCATAATTAAAAGTTAAATCTTCCCCGGCCGGGAATAGTACCTGGGATCCGTTCACTACCAACTATTTTATAATAAACTGTAAATAAATATTTTATAATAAAACGCCGAAAAATTTAAGGTACTGTTTTAAAATTGCTCATTTCCAAATAATTGATGCAATAAAATAAATAAACGTCGCTGTTCTTGGCTCTAGAATTGCTTGGGTGTGTTTTATATATTTAGTAGGAAGTAATATAGTAAAACGGTGCCAAAACGGGATTCGGTGATTATTTGGAGTGCTAAGCTAAGCAATGTGTCGTTAATAAATAGGTATATGTCGTCTGATTAAGAACAAGCAAAACCTCGTTCATGGTAAGTTAAAGAAAATCTGCAATACTATTCTAAAATCACTTTCATTAGTGGTAGCCTTGGTGTTTGATTGACCACCTTGGTTTGTGTTGATCACTGGTCAACTGGGAACAACATCCTGATACCGAGGGGTCAAGTAAAGTCCTTCAGGTACCTTTCATCAATAGTAAATTAAAATGTCCTTAAGATACTGCTCTAAAGTGTACAATTAAACTTTTGATCTTGGACGGTACCGATTCTCGTAACTTCTAATCCGTTAAAATGTTGACCATCAAATTGAAATATGAGTTAAAACATTGTCGTTACGCACGCCAATAACAATAAACGTCCAATCGCTCACCGGATGTAAATGAAGCATGAACAGTGGCGGTGGAATCACCCAGTACATAAAACACCCCGCAAACGTTCAATAAATCGGGACTCGCTCCACTTCACTCAATTAGCCCGCGATCACACACTCCCGCCGTCAAAACAATGTTATGTTTAACGAAAAAACAAATGATAATTTAATGAAAATGTTCTTGAGCGCTACAAATACAAATACATTTACTGCGCACAAATTTAGAAAATTACTTGTGAGCTATATAACATTAGATATACGACCTTACGACTAAAAGCAATTTATTCCAGGTCTATGTTAGGAATCTCAAATAAGAGGACAATTAGACGAAAGGTGGGTGAACCTGCACAATTATAGTACGTATGTGTGAGATTTAGCCGGTCAAAATGACTACTGCATTCCTTCACCCGGCTGAAGTATGTTATTATTGCTTTTATTACATAAAACTGCGTGTATGTTTTACTAAGTATCAAGGTGTATACTTATTCATCAGATTGTAGTAATTATATTATAAATTGTGGAAATATCAGCAAATCATTGTGTGGCAATGGGCGAATGTTAACGTTATTGTTATTTTGTATATTTATACACACAATCAAAAACAAAAAAATCGTATAATAATTTTGTAAGCTGTCCTCGATTCACTTATTCACAAATAACACCAACACCAAATATTATTAGTTATCTATACCTTTTAATTTGGCGAAACGCATTTCGTTTGCTTTAATCATTTACTGAGTATGATCACGACAAGGGCTACAATTCAGTAATTGAAACCTATACACGTACATACATCTACTTTTTGGTCAACATCATGAATTTCATTGTAATGTCCAAATTCCGTATAAAGCGTATCATAACATTATCAACAATATTGCGACATAAAAATGGGAGCGTTTTGTTTTATTTTTTAAGTTTTTCAATTTCATTAAACGTTTAATATACATACATGTTACGGAGTAACTGCGTCGGTGTATAAAGCGAAGCAAATTTATATTTTGTAGAAAAACTCCATTCACAAAGTGTTTACAATCTGCCTAAAATTGTGTTAAAACGAAAACTTGGAAACTCGCTCTATACAAATATTTATTTGAATAGAACTTGCAAACTAGCTTTATGTAAATTTCTACGAAAGGCTTTTGTACAACCAACAAAATTGTATTATATGGTTAAAAGGTATGAAAATAATATTTATATTCTGTAACTATACACCGCCACATTCATAAGTTTATGTAACGCTTATTAATAACGCTTATTTATTTAGACGAGCTACGTGATGGTAATAGCTAATCGTTGCCCATCGTCACTTGGTGGTAGTGACCACCAAAGGCATTAGTGATGCGTAGCCGGCCAAGAAAGATGAGAGACAAACGATATAAAGTACTGACTCTGGCGATTGGCTCACGGAAGAGGGAGGTAGCTAGCCAGGCGGGCCTCACGGGTGAACAAGATAATCCCTACGGAAAGCAATACCACCAAGTAGGCCGGCTTCTAACGACACCTTTATCTGCTGACATGGAATTGTGGTCTGTATTCTTGGCCACCCCAATTCAGCTAAGTTTAGTATAATAGTTAATTGGCGAACATTGTTTTTAAGACTGCCTTCAATCCATTAATATCCCACTAAAGGGTATAGATCTCTCCTCATCAATAGGGTGACTTAGAGCATTCTCCTCTAGGCTGCTCCAAGGCGGGATGGTGAACGTTTTTAAGAACGTAGTATTATTAAAGCAAAAGTTTAAACGAAATAATTAATCGACTAAAGTTCTGTTACAAGCCGTGTATATAACGTATTAGGGTCGTATTTTACACGTGAGTAGCAGGCTATAGAGAACTAGGTCAGCCCAGCTGCTAAAAATTTGCTACGACGGGCAAGCTACTTCCCGCTACGCTAACGCTACGAGGCTACGAGCTACGCACACCGAAAACGGCCTTCTGAGTTATAGGTTCACGTATATTGTTTTTCAAATGGTAGTTAAACCGTAGCTCCTGCCAAGAGCCTCCCGAGCGTGTCAAGGCTGGGGTTGCGTCACCGTCCCCAAGATCATTGTCGCATTGCGTTGTATGCTGCACTTAATGTTCTAGAAGTTGTCCCAGCCTTAAGGGGTAATTACATTTATTTTTAATGATTTGGCATTGGTAACATGGGGAATCATGATGCAGGGTATGAATAAATTAGCTTTTATTTATTTAAAATGATATGAATATCTACTACAGTTTGTCTAGAGACTTAAGTTATGTATTTAGATGCAACTGATGAAAATATAAATAATAATAAATTAGAGGAAGAAAAAATATACAAGAAAATGAGCAAATAAACGTATTTTTAGATTTTGATCACTTTCAATTTAAGAATTCGAAATAACGGGATAAGTCCCGTATTAGCGAAGCTGGTCTGCCCGCCAAATATTGTAATAGAGGCATTCGTCAGGATTAACTAAATGGAGCCCCGCGCCGCCGCCGCCTCCACTGTTGGAGCGCTGGATGTCTCAACTATTACTACCTTGCGATTACGATGCGATACTAACTTACAAATATAGTATCAAAATCAACAAATTACAAAGGTCATGATTACTGTAACCCAATAAAACGTCTGTCTTAAATTAACAAGATTTTAAATAACAATATGGAACACACGATGAATTTTTATCTGTTTAATTGTTTTTATGTTCATTCAAAATAAATTAATTTTAAATTAAGTGTATGTTTAAACATATGAAATAAAGAATAAAGAATAAAGAAATCTACCTAGATCGAAGGTGTGGCTTAAATGACTTATTGATGATTATAATATTCAAAGCAATTGGCAGGTAACTTTTTCATGTATTTTAGTAGGGCTTTCTTAATACATATATGGCGCGTTGTGACAAGAGTCACATAGTGTATATAACGATAAGGCTCCTTCCCGACCGCACATGACAGTACTACTGGATGTATACTCGAAAGTCCAAAAACCTTTCCGAGCTGTTCCTAACTGTAGTATACGACGACTCGGCACTGTAAATCACTTAGTAATCCATAATATATTAGTAAGCCGGCGCGCGGCCGGTATAAATGCATATTGCACACGACGCATAACAATTTCGTTAAATTTAGTGCGGGCAATTTTTCATTTGTTCACGTGTGTTTGAATATCTTTATCGTGTAAAATATAAAACGAAGTGGCGCGAATGTTGTCGTCTTTATATAATATTTTATGATTTGTATGTATGAACTTTATTTTATTGGCATATTATAATTCTTGTCGAAAATTCAAGATACATAATGTAAGAGTACATTACAAACCAATCCTATTTTTATATACATAATTATAGATTTTCCCGATGTTGGTATATGGTATCACATTTCGAGACGTATCTCTCTAAGTCCCTATAGATTGCGACACTGACAATTCACGAGTTTTTTCTAACAGCAATCCTACAGATCCTTATTTAATGAGATCGTCGAAGATACGAGAGCCTTTTGGGCCTGACAATTTTGTACATCATATTAAGTTGGTTCTCATAATGTTAACTGAAATATCACGTGGTCTAAGAGAAAATTTACAAACTGGTGTATTGAGATAAGTATTGTTAAAAGTTTATTTAACGCTCAGTGCATATACTTGCACGCCTTTTTCTCTGTACAAATGTATGGTGCATAAAATTGTAAATAAAAAAATAAACAGTAAGTTGTATTTTAAACTGACTAGGTTTTTGCTAGGGTTCGGTAACCAGGCTAGCTTGGTAAGCGCGTGCCTCTGAAATCGTTGTTGCCAACGATTGAACGACGACCAATCTCGGAGTTCTTTCTCGCGTCAGTTCTTTCGAGAAGATTATTGCTGCTGTACACGGAATACGGGGTCCAGTTTCTATGGGAACATAGCAGTAAGAAGTTATCGTAGCAAAGATAGGACGGTACTAGTACAAGTACTCGTATCTTAACCTATTCATGAGGGCTGCTGTTTGGTCTGGCGATGCTCAATATTACTTTTTGCTCAATTTACTTTGAATACAATAAGGCATCATATGAAGCTAATTAATGAATTATACAACACCTAAATCACAATGGTGCATATATCGGTTTAAACTCGGTAAATCTCGGTTTAACAGGATCTATTTGGATAGATAATGTGAGGTATTTATGATTTAATTCCCTCAATCTTATTCCATCATGTGTAGATCTGACACGTGGCGTGTATCCATACATCACCGTAAATATATCCCTGGTATGGGTAATCCGCTGTGCCTCATCGTTTATTATGCGTAGCGCAAAGGAATAAATTTTCCGCGTCAGTGTTTCCGTTTAATTACAATGTGGGTGACTTCAAATCCAGAGGGAATAGGATTTTACTAGGTTAGTATATGCCCTCAGACTTTACCGTCTTTTATCATCAGATGGAAATGTAAAAAAATGTATTCTTATTTGATTAGCTGCGTATCTTTCTGAGTGCCACAACTGTGTTTTAACGTATGTAATAGAAAGTTCAAGAACTTGTATTAACGCGATTCGGTGTGTCATTTGTCATTGCTTTTATTTTTTTTCGTAAATTATATAGTTTATGGGTGTCTGGCTGGGAATTGTAACCGTACTAAGTGTACCTACATGCTCAGATAAGCTTTCAGCTTTTATAAGATGATGAAGGTCTGACGGTTGCGGGCTTTTGGGTGAATAATATTGACGAATAAATAAATTAAGTCAGATTTTAAACTATTACTAAATTAACTCCAACAAAAGGTTTTACAGAAGTTTTTCATATTATCTATCGTACGAGATTTGTTTTTGTTGCATTTAATGTGACATTAAAATATCCTCTAATTCACCCCCGATTCGCACTGTAGTATACTGGATACTTCGTCAGTGATAAAGAGAAAACCATGCCTTGTAGTAAAGCATTAAGGTGTTGAATGTAATGATACATGTATTAATATTTAAATGTTGTCAGCGTCTATTTAATTACGAAGAAAGGGATTTTAATCAAGGCAATTTAATCAGAGATAATTTATTTGGAGTAAATAACCTAATTTAGAAGTTGACCAGTTGTTTCAAAATATAAAGGGGACTTTCGTGTAAAGTTTTCGCTCTCGTTGAGATTTTGGAGACGCGTTCGTCTTTTTTCCACACTGCTCCAGTTCTGAAGCGGCGCGAAGCGGGTCACGGCGCTTCCACGGCAGGCCTCATTGTTCTGTGACGTCATGGAATTCAATCGTCTTAGCCGAACGAAAACTAAGGCAATAAAGCGAATAACCAGAGCGAGACAACAAAAACTTTGACTATCGTTTTGGCTTTAGGGTTTTATTAACTGTTAGTGAGCCGCTGTCGAAACGGTTATGATCTCTATAAAAACTGTAACAAGGTTGGTTTAGACAATCACGAACTACGCCACGGGTCGGTTTCTATCTCAAATCCAGTTTTAGATGTCTTCTACTTTATATTTAGACCGTGTTACCATAAAAATATAGAAACAATTTTGATGTAGATTTTAGTATCAGCAACCTTATATTTCCCCTCAAACACTGTCCTGTTTTATCAAAATCCCCAAAGTGACTCAATCTCAGCATCTCTCCCGAAAACACATGTTTGGGGTAAAACACGGTATAAAACTATTTTGTAAGGTGCATCAAAGGCGTCAATTCGATAATGAGATGTAACATCAGATACAGATTGTTACAAGATATAGAAGAGATACTCGTATAACTCCATCGCCACGGGACTGAGAAAGTGAGTGAATGTCTTTTTTAAGAAAAGTGAGAAAGTGAGTGAATGTCTTTTTTAAGAAAAGTGAGAAAGTGAGTGAATGTCTTTTTTAATAAGAAGATATTTTAATGCCGTATACATCGTATTAAATTTCATACTAACTATCCATATGAAAGGAAAATTTTCCTTTATTTTAGTACTTTGGAATCTATTTTCGTTTAAAAATGTAACATCAAAAGGCTGGAGATATTCCGAAACGTAGCGGTAAAATTTTAAAGTAACGTAAGAGAAAATGTATTTTAAAATACGTTATGCGAGGTTTTTTCATGAATATATTACTTGATCACGTAGCTTATTAACAAAACAAGTAGCCGTGAAATATTTCGTTAACATTTAGCAAAGAGCGCTTTAATAATGTTCAGATAACACCTCCGCGTTATTCGAATAATAAAATTCATGTCACAAAGTGGAGTGGGATTATTTGAATCTCTGCAATTTAAAGTGATGATAAGTTTTGAAGAACATGTTTAAAACACACATTAAATTAGTTATGTATTTTTAAATAATGTCCCGTGTTTTTGTATCCAAGGATTGTAACTTATTTTATACTTATTATTACTTAAAAGAGTTAGGCTAGGAAAAAGATTTCGAGACGTCACGCGTCAGGCCAATAGGCCAATAGGCAATCACCAAGAAACGAGCAAACGGACCGCAAAGAAGTTAAGCCATTTTAATTGTCCGCTAATTCTAAGGATCGATTGATTCTAGGAGGGTCTAGCGGGAGATAGCCAAGCAGGTAATACATGTAACGTAGCAGGTATATGATAAATCTTCTTTTAATAAAATTTAGTTTATTTTACTTACTTATCAAAATTTAGGGAGAGATTTCTTTTAGAGAATTCTCATTTCAATGAAAACCGTTCAAATTTCCAAGAGGGGAAATATCCTGTTGATCCACAGTGATTGAATTGTCAATATGCTGAATAATATTACTTTCCGAATGTGTTCAGGCGAGGGTGCTCCGCCGTCGTACAACGAACGGATTAGTGAACGATGAGGCATAACATACAGTTTAAGATTAGGAAGTCAATTTGTTCCTGAAAAATAGGAAGGTGTTGTGTACCTAACAACATGTCACAACCTGTAACGTAACAACATATTTTTCTACTTGTGGAAATTACGGAATTATATATTTTTTACGGATTTATAATACAAAATAGTTTAATACACAAATATAGGGGAAAAATGACGGTTGACAGCAAGAGGAAAATGGTTGTGAACCGTCTTGGGTTTCTGTTTCTACAGATGGTTAGCTGATCCAGTAGACTTTGTTTTATAATATTTTTTTAGGTACTGTAGTAAATAAAAATACCACTGATTGTGTTTATTTTCCTCGGACGGTATTAGCTAAACCAAAGTTGGGCGCCATTTATAATGTATTGAAGTTATAAATGAGTGCAACGCTTTGCTGTAAAAAGAAATATGATTTACCAAAGATAAAAAGTATCCTATTTATTCCATTGGATGACACTATACATATACAGTGTGCAGTGTTTAGTAAGATCGGAATATTATTTTTCGAGCACATTGTGGACAAACATCGTAACACGTGATTTACATATAATAGATAATAGTGTTAATATTATAGGTAATCCATCAGGCTTATCAGCAGAGTGAGCAGCCGTGAAAAATATCATGTAGGTGTCGCAGGGAGCTCTTTATATTTGTTCATAAACAGCGGCGCGACTTGCTGCCGACGGAATAATACAGCTCTGGGATCAAAGTTCAGCGGAACCACTTTGAGCCCCACAACTGAGCGAACACTTTTAGTGTTGAATTTTTAATAATTTACATTCGCAGCGATGGGCCGCATTAGCTTTTACACAGCGGTACTGAAACACCACTATGTATGCGAGAGAATTGTAGTCCCACAATACCAAAAGAGAAGATCGAAGCAGCCGGCGACTTAAGAGTAAATTGGTAAAATTTTAAGTTTACAGAGATTCAAATTTGAAGTGCTCGTTGAGACAGAGAGTACTGTGTACAGAACTACGTGAACAACAGTTTGCACTTTTACTATGCATCTACACTGTTGTATGCTTGAAATAATTGTGTACAACCAAACACATCGGAAACTGTCTGAAAATTTATAATGACAAAATGAGAAGTGAACGTAAATTTTGCACGTTTTGGACGCTGTGTCCGAGAGTCGCCATCAACGCCCTCTTTTATTGCCTTATTGGCCTATAACGCATTGACGACGGTATTGCTATTTTGATGATATCTAGCATTGTAGAAGTCCAATGATACAAAACTATTGGAGCGCCTGTTATTTGTTTTCTTTCACCCTACTTGATTACTATAAGTCAATTTAAAAAAGTGCGATTTTTTCATTGTTAATCCGAAAACAGAAGTTAAAAATTGCATTATTCCAAACGAGCTTTCTTAAACGAGTATTCTCAATGGAGTATTCTACTGCTGGACTTTGCGTCGAGTTTTAAACACGTCATAAAATATTATAGATCTTTTTAAACGGAACCCGTGAAGCTCCATCGTAAGCCGAATGTATCCCTCGCGTCCGTTTGCGAATATTCTAATACCGTGTTGATGGCCGTGATGGCACAGTATCGCAGTAATTACGCAGTCGCGGCTATTGTTCCAGATTGCTCATAAATATGCAATCGTTGCGCGGATTTGAATAACTAATATTATTGTTAGTGGTGATTGGCTAATAACACACAGTCAAATACGTTGAACATTATTTGAATACTTAATAAAGGAGGTATTAAAAATGCAAATATATTACAAACAATGAATGCTTTATTTACAAAGTTACATCGTCGATAAATAAGAAAAAATATAATCAAATAGTGCTAAACCAGTTCTAAATTCTGAATATTGGAAGGCATAATTTACACTTCGTTTGTTAACAAATATTATTGAAATAACTTAGGCTTTGTGTTTGCAGGGATGTTAATAAATAAATAATAAATAACGTTACACACTCCCATAGCCTTAGACTACGATTTCATACGACATGGCCGCTTAGGACAACACACACGAACAAGAGTTGCACACATCGGTAACAGAAATTTAAAGATAATTCGAATAATATAATTGTATGTTAATCTAACACACTAGTATAGCATTAACTTATAACATGAAAAAGAAATATATACATATATGCCTCGCTGAAATCATCCCCAGGAACCTTATGCTAACCATTGCGCTGAATGGATCTTCAACATGCCTTCCGCTCGTCAAAAGGTTCAAAGCCGAAGTTAAAGTTGAAGGTTTTATATTATATATAAAGACAATTGTTTTCTGTATTATAATAAATCAAAGGTAATGTATATAATTAAAGTAGATAGCAGGGCCGAGGCAGCGGCGCGCCGGGCTAGCTGTCGTCAGTTGGTAAAAGGTTGACATAGTGAAATGCAATTTTCCTCTCACTGTAGACGAGGGGGGGAGGGGCGAGGGGCGTGCTGTGGTCGCCGCGCTACGTTTGCAGTTCGCAAAGCAAAACGATGCCATGCGCTTACTTTGATAACTTTTTTTCATACATCTCTAAAGGAATATCAAAGCAGTTTGAAGTCCATGCAGAGAGTATTTCTATACCTCGAGCAGCTAATTTGAAACTTCTTTTTAAATCGTTTTATTCCACCGACAACCGACAAAATTAGTTAATGAGACTTACTGAATGTTCGACGAAGTAATGGGCGTCTCGGACACTTATTCTGTGTAATTCCAATTAATTCACACTTATTTAACCAGTGCTCTGTAATACTATCAATACATATTTCCTTTAAAAATAAAGTTCATTCTAAATTTTTGTCAGAAATGTGTGTATTAGTGAATATTTTAATCATATTGCTTTTCCTTTGTCGATGATACACTACCAGAGTGGTTTGCTTTCGAGTATAAAATAATTTAAATAATTTGCAACGTATGCCGAGGGCTTATTCTGAGTGTGCCGGTATTTTGGGGTGTAAGCGGCTTCAATTATGTTCGAGTCCACATCATCCTACCCTGCTCGTGGCGCGCTCTGCTGAACATGGGCTGACGTTCTAATTATAGATCTAGTCAAAGGTCGCCGAACTCTGTTACCACCCGATTTTGGCTTGAAAGTACTACCGCAAGGAAACCTGCTGATAACCGCAGGCTTATCCACATAGCTTGTGACCACCGTCTGTTAGGACAAACATTAATAAGTGGAACCTCCTGTAATGATTTTTGGAAAATTAATGTATATTTTAATGTTTAAATTATTAATGATATTTATTGGCAATTTTGATGTATTTGATTTAGTTTAATATTTTACATTAAAAGTGTATCTTTTGGATTAAATAGCTCTTTGGCAAGATGGCGCTCTTGTGGTCGGCGAGCGAGTTGTCAGAATGAGCGCAGGTGGGAAGGAATCACTTGAGCAGAGTC
>DWJN01004151.1:0-12725 GCA_018248895.1 Carystus phorcus
AGTTTTTGAGTTATCTCTAATTATGCGCATTTATTTGATGCGTATGATATACGTATGTTTTCTGATATATTTCGATATATATACTTCGACGTATTCAATTGAAGTCGTTTTTTTTGCATTGACTAAGCTATTAGTGTATCTTCAAGCCAACCTCTCTCGTATTATGTGCATCCTTCTGAACATTGGACGAGAATTAAGCAACTATGCTTCTCCTGTTGAAAGTCATTTTGCTCCGTTGATACGGAGTTGAAACCTTGCTATAAAGGCAGTAGGCATAAAGTTAGGATCACGTCTTATGGCTACTTAAATCATGTTAGATTTTTAATCGAGTGGCTAACTACACCCATTCTAAAAATTTTTAATTGTTGACTTGTTTGTTATATAAAGTTTTTACGTGTTACTGCCAGTAATTTTGCGTATCCACCGCATCTTTTGACCGCCACGGTCTACGAATACCTTGTATAGTAATATATTTTTTCCACTAGCGTAAACTTCCCAAGATCACTTTATAGCAAGGTATCAACGGAATAGAAGCCAATCGCATATCGTAGGTTTTATATCAACGCTGCGCTGACTCAACGCGCGTTCCTTACCGGATAGAAAATTTACAATATTCTTGCTCAAAATCAATTTACTGCGATAAAGACTAAGGAAAGTGTCTCCCATCGCGGCGATATAAGTGCTATTTTAAAGGTATATAGACAAAAAACAAAAATGCAAACTTCATGAATGTTTTATTTTAGGAGAAATAAAATACATATTTATTTGAATTTCAGCATGACAAAATAATAATTAATTACAGGTTATAGATGGCGGAATAAAATTTCCCACCGTGAAGTGAGGGTAGTCAATGGTATATATTTAGTATATAAGTTACATATATAACAGTCATACGATCCATTTCAATTACATTGATACAATAATTCTTTCTGTGCTGTCCATCGAATCTACGTCACGAGGAATTCTAGTGTAGTGCTATGAATCTGTCTGTCAAAAAAAGAGGGCTTCCTTCTCAATTCGACTGTATTTTTTTTCTGTGTTACTTCACAACTTTTTACTGGGTGTACTGATTTGGTTGATTCATTTAAATTTGAGACACATCCTTCGCGTAGTTTTTGAGTTCCTAATAACTCGGAATTTCCTTTCTTCGCTGACAAAGCGATTATTATCGTTTATAGTTCATCTCTATCGGTTTTAGACGGAGCACAGTATCCTGCGAAAAGTCACGTATTATGGTGCTCGAATACATTTTAACGGATAATGGGATCGTATGTAAGCTGATTATAGAAAAAAAAAACATGAAACAAAATTGTCTCTTAACGTCCTTACATTTTGTTGTAATATTTAAGGCGCTAAAATGGGCATTCGCATACCTTTGACTTTTGAGGTATGCGAGGAAATATTTCATAAATTCATCTTTACATTTAAATTATTCTACTACCGTTTCAAGTATTTCACTGATTATAATTATATTAGAATTTGAAGGGTGAAAAATCTTGTAACATCAGCAAAAGAATCTTCTTTTCATAAATTGTTGTAATTTTATGCAAAAAAGTCCTTTTCTTATTTAGTGATGTAAATTACTTTCATTCAGTAATCCAATCCAAATTACACTCGGTCTTTTCATACTGAAAACTTTTTTATTAATGAATATCGTAACACAATCATACTAGGATTCCCTATGTCATAGGTGCCATTAATAACACACAAAAACAAACACCCACATCCAGACTGAAAACAGAAATTCAAATTCATCATTCATATTTCTGCCTCTCTGGGTATCGAACCCAGGACCCTTCGTACGGCGGTCCCGCAAGGTGACTATCGCGCGGCGGATCTTTGTTATATTATAATACAAGTGTATTGACAATCATTAGAGAATTGTAAACACTAGAGCTGTAACTAATCACCGTGGTGCTAGTCAAAAAATAAATAATACTGAAAATCGCTGAATTCTATACTTCACAGTATAATTCCGTCAGTAATAATTTAAAATGGCCATGAGATTAGGTGATATCTACCAGTTTCATACAAGGTCAACCCTATTGAATAGCCTGATTCTTATGACATATAATATTTTACTGAAGATTAGTCTTATCTAAAGGCGTTAACAATTGATTATACACTCATCAATCCGACGGCGTTTTTAATAGCCAATTTAAATTTAAATTGACTGAAAGATGTATTTGTAATCTTCTTATTAATTGTGTTATACAGATGAATTCTCAAGCTCCAACAGAATGCGGCGAGAATTGCAATTTAAATACATTGAACTTAAAGTAATTATATTTTTCATCTTAACTTTCGTGTTCACAAACTCACTGAATTACAGTGCTGCAAATTTTGAAAACGAATTTAAAGCTTTCAAAGTGAAATATAATAAAATGTACAAAAATATAAACGAGGAGCAGAGTCGCTATAGAAACTTTGTCAAAAATTTGAATAAAGTTACGAACCTTAATGAAGTCACCAAGGATAACACGACCTTTTTTGCTATTAATCAGTATGCAGATTTGGATCCTGAGGAAATCGAGGACCATTACGCTGTTAGCATAAAACCATGTAAGTTTTCATTTTAAATGATATATTTAAAAAATGCTAAAACAATGCTTTATTTTTATTTAAATCTTTTTTAATTTTTCTTATATTTTCAGATATCAGAGTATCTAATATTACGAAGGATTTAATTGGCAGAGTTAATGAAAACGTTGTGAATTTTACAAAAATGTACGATTTATACAATATCGACGAATTGTTTAAAACGTATATCGAAAGTCATAAAAGAAACCTAACCAAAAAGTATGATCGCACTGTCCATTATTACAGGTTCATAAAATCTCTAGTGGATATCAACAGAAAAATATTTCAAGACAACAATAATAATGAAATTCCACTAGATGATAAAGCGGATATTGTGAAAGAACCATATGAATATTTCTACTAAAGAAATATGTAATATTTTTAAACAATATTATATTTTGTGTTCTTGTAGTCCCAAACGAAAGAATACAATTAGTTATCTTATTTATGTGTTTCACATTTGTAATAAGACACTGTATTGGTACTGTAAGTTGAATCTGGAAGGAAGCACATTTTACATAATTATAATAAAAAAATCATATTGTAACCTTCCAAAAACAAAATTTGAGACGATGGGAATATAGAAAAATGCAACTTATGCAGTCGTGGATGGAACGAATTACTTCCGCGAGGATAAAGAATATGTAGGTACTAAGTGAAACAGTTTCTAAGAGCAGTCAGCGTTACAGAATTTCTTGATTTCAGATGTTTATTGCGCTCCTCTAACATTATAACAATAGTAAACATTCCCAACACTCGCTTTATTACAGTATTATGTATAATATAATGCGGTTCATAATAATCTGGTCATAACATTATCCGAATCAGGTCCGATTCTAAATCAATTACAGATGAAATGCTATAACTGCAAATTGAATATGAATTTCCTTAGTAAGTATAAGCAGGCAATCAAGACTAACACGGAGAAATTCAATTAAACTACATTCCAGAGTGGCAAATTAGAGAGGTAGGCGTAGATTACGGTATGTTGAAAATATCATAGAATTGTTGTGATAAGATTAGCAATAGTTTCTATTATCAGATATTCGAGTCACGTAATTGTATACCGTATGGTTACCGTCGTCTACAGACATCACCGACACGAAAGCCATCATTATGTGAAGTGTGAATAAAGAAAATAATCTACAATTAATTTAGTGATCGATTTTAAGATCGTGATTGTTTTTTCCTAAAATTCTTAGTCTTTAGATAATTTTCCACAGCTAGGTATGTCGCAAAAGTATCCGTGAAACATATGAAATCTGATAGTCTTGGAGAGCTAGTTAATTTTCAAGTCCTATTCATCAATCCCTGACAAAATACAATAAAAATCTTTGTATGTAAAATTGAAAGTCTTATAATTTCGCCAGTATGTACTTTATACTTTTTAGAGACAAAGACTACAGGTTCAAACCATAAGAACTGATATACCATCTTCAGCGTCTAAGGTTGAACTTGGAGATTAAGTCGAGTATCAAAAACTAAGGTATTGTGCCGCTTTGGAATGTATAGCATTGAGTCTGCAAAGCAAATACATCTATTGCGGTCCATGTTCTACCAACTCATTATTTAGGTCAAAAGTGCAATAGCTGTCATACATAAACTGCTGTGTGCCTCTGGCCCCGCTCCAGTTTAGACCTCCGCTTTTACGCGGTTCCAACTACATTCATTCTTACAGAAAGAAATGATCGTAGCTTTATATTTTCTATGGTGACAGTCATCAGAGGTTCGAGCCATGAAATGGAGAAACGTCACTCCAATACTGTAAACGAAATGCTTTGAAATATTGAAAACAGAATTTAAAGTTCAGGTAACAGCTAGCCAAACACGTAAAACCTCACTTACCTTCGGTCTCCTTAAGTAGGACGTATCAACAGAAGTTGGTTAAAGGTCAATACGTAAACTAGTTCTATACACCCTTTAGCTCATTTTGTTATTATAAACAGCGTGCAATTAAGCGGATAAGTCAGCTGTTGGTAAGAGGACCCAAATCACCTAAGGACATCAGTGATACCAAAGATTTTACCAATAGTTTACTAAAAGATAGAAGAAAAATGTTAAACAGCACAATCATTTTAAGTCTCCTGATACTAATTGGAAAATATTTGCAGAGCTTTAAATATACAACAAGCTTTAAAATTTGACAAATGAATATTCTAAATATAATTCTCCTGATTTGATTCAAATGTAATAAAGCTTTAAATCAGATCACTACTGAGCAGGGGTCTCTCCTCATTATCTAAGGTTGCTTAGAGCATACTCCACCACGCTGCTCCAGTGCGGATTTAATAACATTATTAATTATTATTTCTCGGTGCAAAGCATTTCTTCGGCTTAACACGTGGTAACAATTAAATCGTGAGCCAACAATTCGGTAGCGTATGTATTTAAATCCCTTTCCTTGCAATTTCAGATATACGGAACAATTTGGTAACATGTACCTAATTTCTATCCTAGCGTTGTACTCGTACATTATTCAAGCCCTGTCTTTATTTGTCCGAGAAATTTAGGTCCAAAATGTGGTTTGTATATTCTTGTTCTCAGCTTACATCACTATGTGAAGTTTGTGTAAGAACAGAGATGTGAAATTGCGATATAATCCCAACAGCTGGCCTCGCCAAACATTTCTAATTTAAGATTCAAGGAGTTTAGTTATTAAAGTGGCTCCTGACTCATATGAAACCAAATATATGTATGACTTATCATAATGAGATTTAGGTCACGTGACCTGCCATTATAATGTTTTCAGACCATCTAGAACACCTCATTTCCATACCGGCAGAACAGGGTGTCGTAAGAGACGACAGAATCTAGCATTTTTCTTGGTAGGTCTTGGCGTAAAAAATATATTATAAATTGTAATAAAGCGTATAATTATATTATCATTAAATCGTTTACATTATTAAGTCTTCATCAGACCATCAGGCTTACTTCTCCCATCCACTTGCTTAAGTAAGCTGCTACACCACGTCATGTTGAGAGCCAGTTCATAATTAAGTAAAAAATCACAAGAACCGATAATGAATATAGTATTATTATCTTAATATATGTACATATGTATATAAATTACGTGTCACGGTGTTACTAACGGTATGGACTCCTAGACTATTTAACCGATTCTAATCTAATTTGGTACACCATGTCCAGTTTGATCCAACTTAAAAGATAAGATAGCTTAAATCTCAATTTATAGTCAAAATATTATTTTATTGCAAATTTTATTTGTTTAATAGTTCCTTCAGATTCTAACGGATGGCGGTATAAGGTAATTAGTCTGTTAAATTAAGTATGTAAACTTTAGTCACAGAAACGCGTGGCCGAGTCTGCTAGTAAATTATAAATATACTCAGTATTGTCCAAGTCACTTCAGTGATTTCTACGTTACGCTTGTACAAAGAAGCCAACAAAAAATTATTCAGTTTAGAAATCGACCCTACTATAGTTTTGTTATTGATAATTACATACATAGAATATATGTATATATTTGACATGTCTTATATCGCGTTACATCATAAACTTTGGTATATGGCAATACTTGAATACCTATATCTTAAAGGATCCGTAAAAAAACACGACTGAAAGCTTCGTCCCTAGTAATATTTTGCTAACGTAAGATCTCTCCTGGGCATCACTGTACGAGATAGAAGTATCAAAAACCTTTTAGAAAACACTTTCTATATCCTAGGTTATAAAAAATATTTGAGATGCTTGTGTGAGATTATGTCATAAAAATTAGTAGATATTCTTATTAAACATTAGCTTTAGTAAATAATATTTTTCTAATGTTAAAATTTGTCTCCTTCTGTAGACTAACAAAGAGATTGATATTAAAGGAAAATAGAAAAACTAAGTGTATAATTATTATTTTTTTACCTCATGAAACTCGGTAATTATATATCACAATATATTTTCAGTAAAGTAAATTTAAAAAACAATATAGAGTTAACAGACAAAATAATACACGTACATATAACCAAAAGAGTGATCTCATTAATTTCCTATTTTTGAACACTTCAATCTATTTTACTATCATGTTAGACTATGTAATCCACTCATACCATATTGTAGGTGCGAACTACTTACATACATACTCTGCTATAACTTTCGCTAGGGTTGGATAATCGTGTCATCCGCTTTAATTAATTTAATCAACCTTATGTTTGGACCGTGATAACAACACGTTTCGTTTCATCGTTGAACATCATCTAAATCGGAAATTAGAAGTTGATTATTTTACTACAGCCGTAATTAAATTTTATATTATACCTATTTATAGTTTCCCATACAACTAAGACAAACGATTAATAAAATTTTTAAACACACAATTTTTATTATAATTTCGTCGGCGGAAATATTGTTTTTCTAACAATGCGTCTCTTGTTATTTATCAAAAAGTATTTTGGTCATGGTTGAAGCATTCATTTTCTAAAAGGAATTATTTATTTCTTTTACAGTATTATTAGCGTAAAGTTAATCTTTGCAGTTTCCACATAAGGATGCCAAGTATTAAATTGCTATTTTTAAGTTAATAGTATATTACAAAGATGTAATACCCATATGATAAGTAGTCATCATATTCGCAACAATATTTAATTATGAATTAATAATATACATACATACATATGTATGTACCCTTAGATAATTTAACTTTAACATGACAAAAATACGTTTTAATAAATAAGAAGAGATGCATTTAACTATTAAGAGATATTCCATGTTTAACCTTTAAAATAACAATATATTTTACAAACGAAACAGCGCGGACGGCAACTGACGTTGCATTTAATTGTGAAAAATTGCTGTAAAGGTATGTGTGTCGCATGAAATTATAAAAGCGAATCACAAGCTTTCCGTTGGAAAATAGCCATATTGTTGAACATGTTTAAAAATTAAATTAAAGTTTGTCACATTTGTAAGTGCTTTATAAATTATAAAGTAACAAAATTGATACGTATTTTTAATGGTAAATTAAAAAACAACACTTCGAAAAATACAATTAAAATAAAATAAAAAAACCCTTACAAAAAGATTGTAGAACTTTATTTTAGTTTGAATATTGAATTAAACTGTAAACCACACAATTAAATTTAAGTTGGAATAAAACTAGTTCAACTATAAATAATTAACTATACGAATTGTAACTATTGCGTTAAACTCAAAATTACACAATTATATTTAAGTTGAAATAAATAAAAACGTGGCAAAATATTATTTTTAATGGCCATTGAACGTACCATAGACGATGCTTGTGGTTCAATGGTCACCACTCCGGAATGCCGTTCGTAAGGTCCTGGGTACGATTTCTAGCGAGGCAAAATTTTTTAATGATGTATTTAAATTTTTGTTTAAATCAAGGTGTGTATATTCTTGCCTTTATATGTATGTTTTCCGTAGCATTTACGATGCAGGGGCCCTAACTGGGGCTATATACATAATGTTATTTATGTTTTATCGAATAATCAAATATGTAACCTGAATGTTAACAGAACTCATTATATTTAAGAGTCTTTTAATTTTATATTTAGGAGTTTCTCATTGTAATTATAATGATATATTATTAAGAACATAAAATCTTAATTTAAGAAAGAAACAAAAAATCTTAAGCACACATAACCCTTTAACGATTCGTGTCATCAATAATTCTAGAACATTCATTTAGGTATTCAATCTTTATCATACTAAAATAGACGAATCAAGTAAGATAAAACAATAATGAATGAATAATTTACTACTGACTATTATTCTGTTTATTCGCTAGTGAATGGCAATCTGTCCAACGTAATAAATAACTTTTTATCTCAATATAAGCTATGAAAATTATAGTATCGCAATGTGGCAACGCAAACGACTTGTGTCTGGACGTGATGTATAATTGGATTGTTGCAGAGAAACTTTGATGGGCTATAAAGTGACACTACAGAGAAATGTTATTTGGAAATTTGTATAATATAACTTTGTTGTAATATAACTTAATCGTTAATTATGATTATATTTAGAACAAGGATCGCAACATTGTTACTACTTTTGATAATATAGAATTAATAATATTATGTGGTTATATCTTATATAAATATCTTATATATAGTATTATAATTATGTCAGTGAATTTTACCACAAAAAAAATATTTTGACTTGTAGTCATAAATAAATTAGGTACATAAATTGCTCGTGTCATAAAGTTTTAAATGATTTTTCCTAAATAATAAACAGATAAGAATAAAATCCATCGATGTGAAATTGCACTTTATATTTTTTTGCAAAATAAGTAGAAAAATTTGTTTATAAAATAATAAATATACTTATGCGTCACAAATTATATTATGTACTTTATTGTGTAAACATATGACACTCAATTTTAAAAGTTGAAAAATAAATATCTATACTAATTAACTTATAATGTATAAAAAAAGCAATAGAGTCCCTTACTCCATACTTCTACATACATTAGGAGACTTATTGGCGAAGATCAACAAAAAACAACTTATTTGTATTTCAATGGATCACAAATAATCGCTTACACACTCATACCTCCGCTCTAAGATTCCTTGTGTCGAAAGTGGCACAGGGTAATTATAAATAACACATCAAAAATTTAAACACTTAACTGACACCCATGTGTAACCCGCCCGGGAATTAAACATGTGACCCCTCGTTTCGCAGGGTCAACTACTAAGTTACAAAGTATAATTATGTAATCTTGCATCACCACCCATTTAATGAGCTATAAAGTAACACTGAGAAATAATGTTCTTTTTCAGCAGTAAACTCAACTTAATGTACCATTTCATAAAGGAATACTTTCAATAGAAATAAAGTTCAAGCTTATGAAACAATAGTTTCAACATAAATTCTCAATATTAGTTAGAAATTTTGAAGCCTCTGGCAAGTTATAATTGTGACGTGTAACATAATTTATGTATATGTCGCAGCGAACTGGTTCAAATAGCCGTTTAATTAAATGTCGTTTTATTGAACAGCACGTCTCAACCACATGTCTATACCGATAAGACGAATGCATCTCTATTACAATCTGGCAGTGAATAAAATAGCTAGACGACACATACACATTGTAGGAAAGAAATGAGGGTCCTATTCCTAGCCTTTTAACACAACATAACCAAACCTTGGCTTGAATTTAACCCATTGTTGGCTCCCTACTGTACAGCACATAGATCTCTCCTCATTTGTTAAAGAAGAGAGTTTATATTATATAAAACTCCACCATAACAAATTGGTAAAGGGTTTAGTGGCCAAACCAGGTGTCTGAATGTTTTAGACTCGAAGACCTCTGCACATGACTTAACTTAACAGCTTAATGTACCCTCCGAAGCATGGACGTGCTAAAAATCCTGCTACCGACCACGCCCACAGCTAAACTTAATCGATCGCTTAGGATTGCATTTAACTAACTATCTCTAAAACCAAATCTAATATACTCGTATTGCTTTTAAGTCTGCATGTAAACGTTAATTTGCTAGGGGATTTACATGGCAACGTTTAATGAAACGGCTAGACTTGTTAAGTGAAGAAAATGATATTAAATGTTTTAAATCGCGTACGATTCACAACGAAAGACACAGATATAAAAATATTTTTAATAAACCTACCTTATTAAATAAATATATCTACCTAATAACTTCTAAGATAAGTAATAAAATCGTTCAATCCGTATGGAATCGGAGCGGGTCACTGGTATAATATAATAAGGAGGAAATGAGTACGTATTTTTCCATTTTCTATTCGATAGATTTTCAAGAAATAAAGAGCTTTCCTTCGTCAAGTCTCCAGTGACCACTTTGTTCACGCAAATGTGCGGTTAAAGATGTTTTTCTCTCTTAACGACTTTTCGTAGAACATGCTGATTCTTTAGAATTTGGTGAATTGTAGTGACCGCGTAATGTCTGCGAAGTCCGACCCTTTTCTTGTACCTGTGAGTTTTAACTTAAACCTTCTTATCGCTCTTTAAAAAAGTAAATGAATTCCTTCTATATATTTCATTGAAGCTGTCCGTATACGTTAAATGTTAATCTACACAAAACATTTATCGCAATCATGTATGATTGTAATAAATACATTATGTAACTGTATCATTTTTGTAAGAAATGTTTCGAAAGAAAGGAAATACTTAGGAAATATACATTTCCAGAATGAATAAAAAAAAAAAAATAATCTGAAACTCGTCGTGTCGTTGGACTCGGAGATAACTAAATGTTTGGTTTCAACTTCAATTACCCTTATCGTGGATTCGTTATCTTAATTTACCCATATCGCTTTTGACGTTGTAGAAATTTTGTAATTTGTCGATACCGATGGGATGCCAATCAGACTCCTGTTGAACTTAGTAAATCGCTTATACACAAAAGTCGCCAAGCTATGTATGATTTTTGTATTTTTTTTCACTTAGTATAAATTAATAAATTCTAAGATTTATCACTTCATCTTAGTTGTTCTTGAAATCAATATATATTTTATTCTATAAAAATGTTACATAACAAGACTAAGAGCAAAGGACAAAATGTGTTGCAAAAACAAATGCAAGTAAGCTGGGATATACATACATATACATATGTATGTATGTAAGTACAATGAATTAGAATCTTACGTATTTACTACTGTTAAAAGTTAAAACTGTAGCAAAAGTTTTACGTTAATTCAATTCTTTAAATATAAGTACAACGCGGATTATATGACCATCTACTTTAATTTAAGTTCAATCTACATGAATTTCCATCTAATCTACATTTTTGATGAAACATGTTAAGCATTGCGTAGAAAACATTTCATAAACTGCCTTAATATCCATAACAAATATACCATTTCATTTAAACTACGTAAACCCCAATCGAACTTCAGGAAACCGATAGCCGAGCTCGATTTCTACAAGTAAGTGATGAGGTTTCTGTATTAAATCTCTTTTTATCCGAGTCTAAACCGAGACAAGAGGTGAGATTACGCCAAAGTTCTTGGGCCAACGAGGGAAATTTACATTACAAAATAAGAAAAGGAACTTTCCGACACGAAATTACAACGGTCGGGATCAGACACGATTCAGCGGAGGCGTCGCGAAATATAACCTCTTCTATCGAACGTTGCGCAACGAACCTTAATTTATCACTAGCTTTTATCTGCCGCTTCCTGCCGCTCTTGAGTTACACTGGGCAATAAAATGTTTCAAACAGCTTCCACGCTTTTTATTCAAACATTTTATTTACATTCTTTCGGTACGATAGTTTTTCATCGACAAAATACTATTTGATTTTCAACGTGCAATATTTCTATCAAAGATATTAGTTGCAAAAGTTCTCGCCTGACGTGGCTGACGTCATGTGATGCAAATTTTAAATTGTTATATCTTTTTTATTTATAAAAACTGCAGGACTGTTATTAGCGGTAGTAACAAGCGCACAAAGAAACAGAAATAGACAATGAGAAAATAACTGTAATGGAATCAATTTCGTTTAGAAAAAACCTCAGACAGAGTTTGATCAATTACAGATTTACTAGGTCTACAGGATAAATGAATCCTCCTTCAATCCACAATGGAGCAGCGTGGTGGAGTCTGTTCTCGTCCTCCTCAAATAATAAGTAGAGACCAAATCATACCCTGCTGTGGGCAAGCAAACACCGTTCGGAACACGTTTCAAGACAAGATATCTTTTTCATACGTACATACATACATATATTGCACAAAAAACCCATAACACGCTTGTTTTAAGAGTTGTTTAAAAGAAATTGAATAAGCTGGACCTGTGTGATCACAAAATAATGTATAATCGTACATATAACATTGAAACGTTTATAAAAGTCAGCATAACTAAAATTAAATTTGTTCCCCGAAATTTCTGGGTAAGAATTTTAATAGTATTCATGAGTTTTCATGATTTAGTTGTTAAGCTAAATTTTAAATCTAATCTATAAATATAAATCAATGTTTGTTTGTTATGGACTCTGAAATGATAGGAGATAGAGAACTGATCTCTTTAGCAACTTTGTTCAGAATTCTCTGAAAAAATATTAGTACAAAATTATATCGATCAGACTCAAGGTTGGAGGAGTTACAGTTGAAAATTTTGATGTTTTACTGATCAAAAACACTAGATCTACTGTAGATATAATGTATAAACACTAGATATAATGTATGTACA
>DWJN01004152.1:0-12725 GCA_018248895.1 Carystus phorcus
ATGGACTACCATTATATTCATTACATCGGCCCATCCATCCGACCGCCGATTAACCCTTAAATTAGTGCCCACCTTCAGAACTTAACTGCCATTATGTGGCTCATAAATGACATGCGTGAACTATTCCACTTCTGCGGAATTCGCCGTTATTTATATCGCTTAGGCTCCATTTCAAATAAGATATTTCTATACGAGATTCGGGTAAGCAACATTATTGTTTATCTTATCATGCATCGGAATAGTTATACGCAATAAACGTGATACAGAATCATTTTAAACACGATACAGAATTATTTTAAACGCGATACAGAATCATTTCAAACGCGATACATCCATGCAACTACGATCCAGTATCATTTCAGATACAATACAGAATCAAGGCAAACGCTATACAAACACCACGCAAGAGATAACTGAGGTATTTATTTTTTGGTTAGCTATACAGTGACAGTAACAAAGCAATGAGTTCAGTTGTAGTTAAAACAATGTTTATCGACCGCTGTGTTATTGGTGTAACGAAAGAAACTTAAACGAAAATTGCGTAATTAGGTACTGCTTCATCACACTATTTAGTCGACATACACACGTGCTTATGCATTGATAGAAGGCTATTTATTAGTATCAGTAAAATCGCTAAGTGTCGTAATGCATTCGTGTACGAGACGGTGTGTGTAGTATAGTTGTAAGGAGTGTCAGTGATCGAATCTTCGTTGCATCTTTAGAATGAAATATTTTTTCAATAAACAAATATATTTCTTTACAAAGGAAGAATATATCGAAACTAGTAGATTTTGCACACCTTATGGCTGCATATTCTTTAATTGAGATCCTGATAGGCTAGGATAAGAGATCTGTAACTGTAACTGTAATCTTATGTGTACCTTATCCTGCAAATAAATATTTTTTGAAAAAATAAAATAAATATTTTGAAATTATTAAAAAAATATCGGTTCGCAATATAAGTCTAAAACATTCCAATTTTATACAAACACAAAAAAATAAGCAAAATCTATCCATATGTTTAAGACGAATTCGATGACATATACACGGACAGAAGAATTATGTGTAAAGATAAGTAGATTATTTACCCAAATTTTAAGGCTCAACGTAAATTGAAGATGTCATAATGAGAATCGTGGTAACTTGATTGTATGGCTCTGTTGCATCAGAACGTCGCCGCGCCGTCGTAGCGGATTAATCGCTTTTGATTAAATTTTTTTATTTGATTGGTGACTTATCGAGATTTTTTAGTTATGATCCAAGAAAATGCTTTGACTGATCATGAAAATGCTTTAAATTGGCTTTAAAAGATTAGTCTCTTTGAAGATTATAGACTTATGTATAGGTAATGAAAGGATTCTATCAATCCGAAGTGGTTGATTGGTTAGAAATTTGGACCACAAAGACTAAAGAATAAAGAAATGGGTAATCGGTATCACTTATTTTATATCAAATGTGCGGAACTATAAAAATGTAAGCTTAACTAATGTACACGGTGCACATAAAGTTTCTCAGCAGTCAACAGACCGCGCTCACTACATGTCATTACGCTATCTCATCGGTATTGTCAACTTATGTGTGTCTTGGAACTTATCCCTGTCTTTATATTTAGCGTGAAGTGGAAGAGTGAACGTTACTCGCTTAGGTGGTGCGGAAACTTTTCCTACATTTCTGTTTCATTGTCTAGTTAGTTTTTATGACTAGAAACTGAGGATATTGTTGCAAAGTTGTATCAAGTTACATTATTGAAGTTATATATATTTGAAAACAAGTTAATTCATTTGTTAACTTCTACATTACAGCACAATATCATATTATTATAACAGAAAACGATCAATGCGGAAATTTGTTCTATGAATCACCTTAATTTTCTTATGTATGCAAAATTTGCTTTTGTAAAAGTTAAATACCAAAAAATAATTAAAGAGATTATAGCATAGAACAGACGAGTACCATGACATTAGCAAAATAAAAAGTCATTACTGATGCGTTGTCGACCAAGCAAGAAGTGAAAAGAAAGAAAGGTAGTACTGGCTCCCAAGTGAATGTACTAGTTTTTGAAAACTGTTTAAACACATATATTTATATAAAATAATTAAAGAGATTATAGCATTAATTAACTACCCTTCCACCCATTAACTAATTTACTAACTTATAGACTGAGATTTGGATTATCGAACATCGTTCCTTAACTTAACTTAACCTTAACTGCCGATTACCTTTTAATGGCGGCGCCGTTAACGTCGCAGTCGGTAATCGGATTTCTCTTTTGCATATTCAAATCATGGATCGTCGACGCGACGGCGGCACTCCTGAAAAAGTTTTAAAACCTGTTAATTACTACCATTGTCAACGGCCAGCGATTATCGTCCGCTCTGTCACTTCCGCTGTCGTCACACCCTCTTCATGGACGATTTAGGGCGGTACAGTGGATATTAATTGTGCAATTGTGAACGAGTTTTGGACTATGTTGATAAGTACTGGTCATTCGTCATTCGGGTGAAACACATACTTAAGTTTGAAATGCCGTTTCAGCTTTAGTTTATAGAAATTTTGAATCAGAGATTGCCTACTCCTGCGCTTTAGAATTACTTGAGTTGCGGGTTAGATGGAAGAATAAAATATAAATAAAACCAACGCCTGGAGAACAAATATATCTGTCACATGTTCTCTGTCCATTAATTAAACCCAAAACTTCGATGTGTCATTATCATCATTATGTGGCTATCGAAACAAACATACATATAACAAGAGTGCCTACCACGTAAATAAACTACAATACCAAAAATAAAATGTTGCTAAAAAAAGGTTTTAATCGTCAAAAAAGTGTAATTTGCATGTACTGCAGGCAAATGTATCGATTCCGTGCATCCGTTGCAATGCAGTGAGTCAGCAGCAGTCAATGGGCTCGCAATACCTACAACCAATGGTACTATTGTTCCCCTTTTTCGCTTTGCTGGTTTATAAACGGCACAAATTGTTACAACATCGAGCTTGGCTTCGGCGTAATGTTTTGGTTCTAAATACAACATTAAGAATAAGTACCAACGTACGTTCTCGTAGCAGTGATTTTTTGTAATAAGAATCTAGTTTCTTAAACCTGATTACTATTTAAGTGAATATAATAAATTAAAATTCGTAAAGGCTAATGCTCTTACACATCTCTAATGTGTTGCAAATGATAAGGATATTTTATTAAGGGACATATCTTATTCCACTATTTGCTTCCCTTGGTTGTGAATCCAACCTTGGCCCACTCGCCACTTCACTAATAATAATGCACAGACCTAAATAAACTTACTAGATTAGGTATGTGTAATAGCGCTCCAATATTTTATTAACACAGTAGAAAATAAGTGCTTGTGATTCTGAACATAATAACTCATAAGCTATCGAATTTTATTTTACGATTAACAGAATCAAATGAATTGACATTTAGTTACAGCGAATTTATTTTTCAATTGCCGACAATCGGGTAGACCATTTGATGATAAGTAGTCACAGATATCATCATTAACCTTTAGAAGTCTTCACCTAGCGTTCCCGGTCAAGGAACGAGTGTTATCGTATGCTTTTACTAAACGAATGCGCTTAACTATCTTGGATCACAACCACTTACATCATTATGGCATTATGATCAGGCATAAACATAAATTTTATAAAAAAATTCTTGTTAAATCTTACCAAGCGTTTCTTTTCGTGGGAACCGAAAGCGACAATTCCTAAGACTCCCTGGTCAGCCAGTATAAGATTAAGGCAAGTCGCGCTAATCGATCTAGAGGTATAAGAATGAATTTCGAGAACTATAGTTGAATAAACGGTATCGAAATATACATCCTACAAGTTGGGGATGAGAAATAAAATGCGCTCCCTATAACTTAGGGCTCAGATACATTATAATAATGAGTCCCGAAAGCGCGAGGGGCGTTTTAGTCAAGACACGGAGTGTCCACCGCAGTTGGTTTGACATCTGACGTATGCGTCAGGCAGCTCGCGCATTGTACCCTTCTAATTGAACATTAGGGACATCTGATGAGCCCGACGCTTAATTTAATACTAATTAGTGCAGCTCTTACAGCGGGGTGAATTTTTATTAATTGAAATGTTTTAATTTGGCAGTCTCGAGCAGAATTAGATGAGAGAGAGATGAGAGGAAATTAGACAGGTGAATATATGAGATTGGGAATAGCATTATGATATTGTAAGTGAAACAGGAACAGGAACATAAGGACGTTACCAGGACGATTCTAGTAATATAATTTATTTTAAACGTATATGACTATGGGTATACAAAAATAAACAATATTTCTACAATGTCAACTTGGCATAGCTTATACATAAGCAAAAAAATGCGTTTCATTTCTTTATTAGAGAAAGGTTGCCGGTTACGCCGATATTTCGACCTAGTCAAACTTCACTAGTTTAGCCGTGATCATGGTCTATGCTATGACGAGTTAAGTTTAAAAACATGTAAGAATAACGTGATTCTCAAATCTTTTTTTTGTTAAACGCTTTCACATTTATGCTTTTCGATATTCAAATAAATTCAAAAATGTGTTCATCACATAGTAAAAATTTACTTTGTCTGTCAAATACGAAACTTCTTTCGAACGAAGCAGTAGCTCAGTTTCTACTGAACTTTTTTCGAAAGAAGCAGGTCAGTAGCGAGTCACAAAAGTATCAAAACTAAAGCATCCAATCAATTGTTAGTTAGTTGTGTTGACGAGGACGGGACCGCGATAGTCGACTTATTGATTCCGCTCCGGCCCCTGTGAGTCACCCGTTGCATCACCCCTGCATCTCGCACACTCGCACCCCACTGCCGAGAGAAAGTATTTGCACAGAGTAACTTCGGTTTAAACGAGTGACTTACACAGTTTAGTATCTTTGATAGTCTAAAGTCTCTTTAAGTACCGTTGAATTAGACAATTACTGATTCAATAAATGAGACATGCTTTAAACTTAATTTTGATAAAATTTTAACTTCGAAAGAGTTACTAATTATTAGTTTTTTTTTTTCTTAGTAAAAGTTGCCATATTATCTGATGTAACAAGTTGTTAGACCAAATCTTGAATCCAAAACGCTTCGGTTTCCTATACAGCAAAAAGAGTATACCTATTAACACTTTTCTATTAAAAACCATCTAGTACAAAAATTGCTAGTTAACCCATCGTTGAGTTCTGTATCTACAAAATGACCAATGGATGCTGTATTTCTGTCTGTACGTAGATTATACGGTACCTCCACTTTCCTATTCCATCGCGTTTCGGCTGCCGTTGGATTGATGTATAGATAAAGAAAACAGCTTCTATAAACAATAGGATAATCCAGTGTAAGCCTATCATACTACACCATCAATCAATAGACTAGATAATAATTTCATACTTGTAGTTGAGTTCATACATTCTTGTTCTGACCATCTTGCCTTGGCCTGTCCTCTAACACTGTGAGACAAAACTGACGAAACACGAGAACGGCACTGGATAAATGGTAGTTTTGCGGTAATTATATCATCATCGTAAACCTAACACTTCTCCAAACATCGCCTTGAGCTCATATTTTTACCACGTCTTTAAGAAGTCGCTGCTGAAACAAAAAATACCCTTATAGTTTTTATATCTCACTTGACTATCTTCCGAAAAACATTTTTTGTAAGATCACTAACAACGTACGGACAACCGTTCGACTCCTCAAGTCTCAAACATTGGTTATATTTACTCTCCTTGATTGAACTTGAAGAAACGCAAAGGGTCGTCGTAAGTTTGTTTGCGAAGTAATAACTGTTTTATTTGACCCGTAGGTACTTTTTGCATCCGCCATCGGTTCGACGGTCCTTTTTTCCAACGTCTGCGCTCGACTCGACTCCGCTCGTTAAAAGTTTGTAGTTTTGAATTGATGGTTTGAAGTCTTTGGAGAATTTCTTCAATTTTCGACGTTATAAAGCAAAGCCGTTTATGTTATGTTTTGGGAAACGATGCGAATATTTTGAAGTTCGTTTTAACTTTATTGGGAACAGCCAATTCGTCACATTTCGATTTTTATTTATGTTCTAATACGATTTTTTGACCACAGTAGTAAATTAGGTATTGTTACGGAATTGACAAACATGCAATTGAAACCTAAATACAAAAAAAATATTTTATCAAGTTAATATTGTTACAAAGTAGACTAATAACAATATTAACTTGATAACAATAGATAGCAAAGTAACGCTAATAATGCTAATAATAATGATTATAATCTTAACAACAGTTAAAATGTAACAGCAACCTTGAATTACTTAAACTCCATGATATTTTACATATAGCGTATACTAATGGATTAGTTGCCAATTTCAAGAACACTCATTTAATTCGATTTGCAAATGCAATATGATATGTAACACAAATATAGTCCGCCCTCAGACTAACGCTAAACAACTAACTTGAGGACAATAGATAGAACATCGTCAATAGTTGTAAGTAAACTTTGGACATGAAAGCGATTAGCAAATTACGTTTTACGTAAGTTAATTAGGAAGTTCTGGAACCCCATTCGAAAACTTGTCTCGGTCGCAGGTGCTTCTCGATCGGTCCTAAAACGTCTCCGTCATTAAGAGAGCCCCAGCACGTGTGACCGCTTCGCACTCACTCCGGACTAGAGTAAAACCAAACGGTTATGCCACACTCAACGTCAAGAGTTGTATATTTTTATGACTTTCAGTGATAACACAGCTGAGTCCTCTAAGAGATGAGAGTTTTAAGAAATTTCCAAATGGGGGCCCCGTCTAAAACGGTCGTTTAGAATTTGACAAAGAGACTTAAGCAAAATATGTCTGCGAAGTTTGAAGTCTTGACGAATAAATTCTCACGAAAGACTGCCAACGTTCTTATCGAAGTAATCGCCTGTAAGCCGGAGTTGGGCTTCAAGTTTCGTAAGTGTTATTTTTGTAGGTATTTTACATTTTAAATATGAAATGACGTTATCGTTTGTTGTAAAACTTGGGTCAAACTTTAAACCTTTTGACTTAAAATCTTTTGACAAACCTTTTGAAGTAAAATCAGATTTTAATTATTTTCAACAAAATTCTAGTTTTACTCATTTTAATTACTTGAAAGTCATAAAATAATAAATATTTCTTCCATTTCTAAAGTTTGTTACAATTATTTCTAAAACCGGACAATGACGTGGAAACCTGTATGTAACTGTATTATACTTATTGAAGGTCTTAAACTATTTACAACCTCCTAAGTTAATAATGTAACTAACAATTCAGTACAATATGACGAAACCGGAGTTAGTTATGTGTCACATAAACGTCTAATCCATTCAGCAGTCAGGAGTTAAATTCGGGAACGTTACCATTACAAGCAAGGTCTTCTTAGGCTACGACGTCATCAAAATATATTTGGGTGGTTTTGAATACAAAGCCCAATTTCATGGCGTCTGACCAAGGTGTCATAAGAATCGACAGGACCCAGTTGATGCTGGGATTCGCGTCAGGATTATATCAATATTATTATTGAATTATTAAAATTACTATTGTTCCTTAAAGCCTGGCTCACTACCACTCTCTTGCTTGGGTCAGCCGCTAAAGGACTCCTTGTGTTCCCGCTGGAGACTTAGAGCCAGTACTATCCTTCTTCTCTCCTTTCGTAGCTGACAATGCATTGGTGATGACTTTTGCATTGCTGATGTCGGCTATATAGGAACATAAAGCAACGAATAAAACATTTTAATCAATGAGTCATCCACGAAAGATTCCGTTGAATGCCCTCTGAATATAACCCAAAATTAGTATTGGGCATAACAATATAAATTTTAAGCTACTTTGAACACAATCAATTGAGAAAGCTGGTAGACAAAGGCGATAAAATTAATTCGGAGCCGTTCGCGGCATTTAAACACTTCTATTATGATGCTATAACGCGACAATCTACTGTGGAAATTAATTTCGCTATCGGTGACAATAACCAACGCGGTGTCGCTATGAATCATACAAACAAAGCCTCAGTCGCGGGCAAGGCGGCAGCACAATGGCTGAACACCGCGAATCCGAATTATATTGCAGTATCAAATTGTTGAGCGGGATTTATGTACAGAGTTGGATTGCAATTAGTTACTCGTGTGTTTAATGGGTGTGGGCGACGTATCTGATACGGCATCTGTATCTTCATGCGCTGAAATACTTGTTTGCATTGCTGTCAACGCTGTGCTGACATTGGAGTAATACTGCACTTTGAAATTTAGTGTGCCGCCCAAACGATCCGAGCTTAAATCTAGGTTTCTAATCTCGTTTTATATGTACTATATCACTTTGAGTACAAGAAATGATTTAAAAGTAATCGATGGTAAGTAATAACTAATGCACTTTTATTGTTATTATTTTATACAATACGCAAAGAGGTTCTATATTTGAACCGAATCGATTTCAGTGTTTGACTAATCTGGATTATTGTAACAAATGTAACCATAAACGGATAATTTAAGATGTATCAAACATTATATATTCAAATATACATAACATTTACTACACAATTACGAAGGCCAGGTTCGAATAAATCTTTTAATACTCCCCACAGGCTCCGGCTACGAGTGCGAACGCTGGGACTATATATCGTTTATTTGCCACAGACTATTAATTTATAGACCAATAACATCGAGTGCAGATGTGCAATGATTTTTGTTTATTATACGAGCTATGATCGTTATTGGGATATTTGGAATTTGAAAGCAACATTTTAGCGTGCATGACGCTATTCACTGGCAACTTAATGCAAAAACTTTGAATGTATTGATAATAAACACTGTTTTTCAACATATCTAACTAAAGTATGTAAATTTATATACAATTTGCGACATTGAATGTGTAGAGCTGGATATGCAAAATAAACATGAAAATAGAATAAACAGTAGAAATGATAGCGTTGAGAAGTATGATTGGAGCGAAACCGATTGGTAGAATTAGGAATAGTGTGATCGAGGAACGGTGTGTGGTAAAAGAAGATGTAGTGTCAAAAATTGAGAATAGGATGTTGAGATGGTTTGGTTATGTAGAGAGAATGGGTGAAAGAAGATTAACAAGGCAAACTTATGAGGCGAAGGTGTATGGAAATGCTCCAAAGACCACGAAGGGCATTTCACAATCAGATAGAAGACGTCTTCAAGAAAGGTCAGATGAGAAGTTCCTTAAACCGGCGAGCATGTATAAAAAGAGTGATGAATGATGATGGAGCGAGAGAAAATATGTCAGAATCGTAGTAAATGGAAAGAAATGGACTCTGACGATCCCAAAGGCGAAAAAGTGTGATAGTATGTATGTATGGGTCAGGACACTCAGCAACAATAAGCTGATATTTTTATTGCCATATTTGATCGTCCCAACGATGCAAATATGAAAGCATTTGTAATGGATGTCTGCAAGCGTACGTATGTGTGTGTGGGTGTGTGCATGTGTGTGTGTGTGTTGTTCATACCTTCGAGTTAGCACATTACTCACAGACTTATTATGAACGATGTATTTTAATTCAACAAACTTTTTGAATTGGTTTGACAAGTCTTGAAGCGGCATTACCCAATGTATTACGTTGGTCTCAAAACTTTTGTAATAAAGAAACGTCCTACGAGGACACTCAACAAACGTGAACGAGTGAATGAGATTCTTACCGTTATATCCCTCTAAAGTCGTAAACAATCCCTGAGCTAACACTAAAAGTTATTACCTCCGTAAAATACCTCTTGATGTTACCAGTTAAGAGCTCCACTCTATGAACTCGTATCTAATACTAGATAGTGTTAAAACTTCAGCTTAATAAACAATTACTAATGTTCCACCTAATAATTATATTATGGAATCGCAAGGAATGAAAATAAATGCTCAAGTTAATAATTTCAAATAAGTTTATAGTTAGTGTATAGCTACGTATTGTTTAAAAAATTACGTTGAAGAATTTCTTTTTCCGTTTCTTGTTTTTATAGCCATATTAAAAAAAAAATTGAAATTGGATCTGTGTCATAATATGGATTAATCAAGCAAATTCAGGTCATATATTCTGTTACTATACACCTACATGTAGCAGTATTTTTAGATTCATAATTAAAATAACAGTCCAAATTTTGTTTTCACGGAATTAACACAATTCGTCACTATTAACCAACGACTATTCCCTTAACACCGCTCCCGATGTTCCCCAAAGACTATCGCTTCAAGTTTTAATAAAACGCCGCCGATACCACTGCCCTACACGTAATCAAATTAAAATACTTATCATCTCTCCCTAAAAGCGGCCATTTATTTTTTTATTAAAGAAAGTTTTCCGTCGCTGAATTATAAAGCGTTCGCCGGCGGCTACTTTAGATTCGTGAAATGTTTGAGCGGCGCAGCGCCGGACATATTTTCGCAAGGTTATTTCGTCCAGCGAATCCTTTTTATCTAACATGGCCCTCGCTGAAAAGGGTAAATACGACTTCCGTATAAACAACGAAACATACGCAGCTTAAAATGAGAATTCATGACGATATATGAAATTGCACGTCGCGTCCCCCGCACTCCGCCCATCGAACCTTTTGCGGGGAATCGGGTAATAATATTTCCATGTCTGTGAACAAAGAGGTTCCCTCTGCTTGAAGCCGCCGTTGTGAAAAATTGTCGCATAACGGCCTGGCGAAGCGTAGCTTTTAGCATCTTCGATTTGCATGCGATAAGTTCGCGGCACCTTCTGTTAAGCTACATGTGATTCGAAGGTATAAATGTCCATGATGTTGCAAAAAATCACTGTGAAATTCACAGTTTGTCTCCGAATATCTATTTTTATTTATTATAAGTTAATGCTTGGAATTATTATCATTTTATTTTAATTTTGAAGTTACAATAACAACTCTCTTTATCTGTAATATCTGTAAGAGTCCTTACACAATGTTATAATTTCTTTTAAAAATTGTCATTATTTATATTTATATAAAGAATCAAAAAAACGAAATATTGATGCTTTATATAACTCTTTACTCATATTTACATCTGGAAAAACAGAAAGAGAAGATCTATAAACAACGATTATGCCAATAAAATCGGGCCCTGTTCAATCGTTTCATGCAAATAAAAATACACAAAAATATTAAAACTCAAACTCAACCTCAAATTATTTATTTCACGTAGGTATTTATTATTATTATATTATATATTATTATTATTATAAATACACTTAGTGAACGTCAAATATTTTGCATCTACCACCGTCAAATATTATTTACTAACTCTACCTAACTTAACTCAAGGTATAATTTCCTAGTTTCCCTATCAGTTAAAGATACAGTTACGCCAAATTGATATCTGATACTAAATCATTACATCACCTATCACTTTAAGCTTCATATTGGTGATGATATTTCGAAAGACAAAATTCCCTAACAGTATCCTCCAGGTTCATCTGTATTCATCTCAAGAGAATTCTGTGTTGTCGTCTAACAAATACAAACACAAGAAAATATAGGAAGTAACTAACTCTCCGTCCCCACTATCTCGCTGAAGAAACGTCTGGGCACGGTGCCCAACGCTGCAACGTTTAATCTCTAACTTCTATATTTATTATTAATTTAGAGAGAAACTGTCCAGTTTTAGAAAGTAATCACTCTAAACTTTTACTGCTCACCGCTGCACTTTAATGCAGTGTTTATGAGATTTTGTTGAGAGCGTATTATTTATTGGAAGCTATGAAATTATTATTGTCATGAGATTCCTAATATAATGTCTGAGCGATCTATTCAGTTTAGGAATTTCAGTTGAGTTAAATAGTTTCGAAGCAGATGGTATAGTTTAAGACAAATAAAAATATATCGAGTGTTCACCTATTCTGGAGTTTAAACCTACTTCCTAACATTTAGTTAATAGGGTACACCTTACTAACTTCTACAGATATAACTTCCTAAACCAATTTTATCTTAAATACATGTTCATTATTCTTCAAATAATCGTAAACCCGGTTCATAACACGATAAAGCCAAGGATTACTTTTCCGTGAACAAATGACAAACAATGGTAATTAATACCTCACACAAAGTGGATGAAAACCTAATAAATATTAAAATCATTCCCTCCCTCATAAAATTCACTCTACTTTAATCTTAATAGGCCGTGCACACATTTGCGTATAGAGGCAGCCGCAACGTGCCTCCCTCTGAAGCTTTAAAGCTCGCGCCTTATTCATCTATACTCATTTGGTTCAATGTTAATCCAAAGTGATTCTTATTGGATACGAAATAAAGTTGAAATTCGTGAAATTGCGTCTTGATAAACGCGTTGAATGATGTATAATAGTCTGAAGCGTGACGATGGTTAATCATTTTAGTAGTTAGGTTATGCCGGTAGGTATAATTTTTCTACCGTATATGTCACTGAACTCCTACTAGCGGTTGGACCGATTTTTAGATGATTTAGCTATATTTAGTTCACAATTCAAACCAAAAGAAAATATTTTATTATTTATCTTTGCTGTGCGAAAATCAACTCGGTATACACATTCAATATTAAATGACGATGAGAATGTATAATATATTGTAGGTTGATGATAAAGTATAAAACTATATACATAGTATACTAGATGAACCAGCAAACGTTGTTTTGTCATATACATTTTATTATTTAAGAACTATTTTTATAACCATAAAAATCGTTATAGTGTGTTAACCTTAAAAGCTAGACATATGCTGTCACGGACTTTTATTTAGATCTTTTAGAGGGGAACAATTT